>JACXGK010002218.1:0-57382 GCA_016801125.1 Novumbra hubbsi | reverse complement strand
ACTGCTACAGCACACAGCCCTTACTGCTACAGCACACAGCCCTCACTGCTACAGCACACAGCCCTTACTGCTACAGCACACAGCCCTCACTGCTACAGCACACAGCCCTTACTGCTACAGCACACAGCCCTCACTGCTACAGCACACAGCCCTTACTGCTACAGCACACAGCCCTTACCCCGCGGAGCCCATAGTCCTTGTTGATTACGGTCGGCGCTTCTGAAAGTCTTCTTCTCGTCACCTTTGTTTGTTTTCTTGTAACAAATAAAGGAAACGTGTCACTTCTCATTTGCTTTTTTGGCTTCTGTGAGCGATCGGGTGTCCTGGCATCTACTTGAGCTCGCAGACCACCAGAGCTTTTCTGGTGAGTACGGCCAGCAAATTTTTGCCCTAAAAAAACCCAACAGGCCAGGCGGGGCATTCGGGAGACAGACGGGGAGATTGTGAATGTCCTAGGAGCTCCGGACGCCTGAAGACGAGAATTCCCGAAATGAGATTCCCAAAACAAACGCCTATCATTGCGTGGTTGAATTTGGTCATGCCAATGTGCCCAGTGATTCCGTTATATGTTTGTGCTACCGGCTGATTTTTCTTTTACTGTGTTCAGCATAATCTTGCAAACTAGGAGATGCATGTAGCTAAGCAACCAGTTTTTATGTCATTTATTCCGTAATTTATTCCATACCAAAGATGTTATTTAACTAATGAACCATTAAATAACAGAACAGACCAAGCTTAATGCGATGTAACCGGAACTAATTGCTGGGGTAAGCTATCTCCTTGTATATGCCATCTTTTGCTCTAAATGGTAAACAAGGTCTGTTAACTCTTCCTCTTTTTGAACTTCAAAGTGAATTGTGCCATTAACATTTGTGGTATGTGTTTCTAACAGCATATAGCTAGCATCAGTAGTATAAATCTACTCAACTAATCCTCAAACTTTGACTTTTCATGTCAGTTCATGGGCAATGTCACGGTCAGGAATTGTGGGAACACCTGCATTAAGGATAACAAATCAAACACTGACTGAATCCACTTGCTACTGTTTTGAAAAATGTAACAAAAGCGCAACGGATTGATTTGGGATTCAGCCGTCGGCACAACCGAACGTAGACAGATGCGCTTGTAAAGCAGACTTTTCAACAACCTGGGAAAGGCGACTTTTCGGCGACCTGGGAAAGACCTGGTTAAACAACGGCATAAAAACACCTGTCAACAACAGCTGTGAGTGTGTGACGTGGAGGCTAATGGCTTGCTTTGTAAACCCTGCTCCTAGCATCACGCTAAGCGCTAACAAAAAGGGCGTCCTCCCACACAGGCAAACACACATATGGCTTCCAAACTGATGATGATGAGTCTCTCTCTCTCTCTCCACATGATCAACTCTCGATAGTAAAACGCCAAGTCCTTTTTCTTATAATCTTCCTCCTCCTTTGGTCTGCCTTTCTTTGGGTCCTTCACCTCTATCACCTCTGGCGGCGACCAAACCTGTTTATCGAACATGTACACAAATAAGACGTGGCCGCCACCGCCAGTCCCGCTGGACGACAGCGTTCGCAGAAAACAAATGAAATGTAAAGGTTAGCTCCTCTTCTCTCCACTGCTCCCTCGCCCTCCTTTCTCTCCACCTTTCCTCCGTCCCATCGGTTGACCTCTGTTTATACTAAACCATTCACTCGCTCTATTGGGCTTGCCTCGGATTCGCGCATCACTTCCTGTCCTCAAGTCTTTTGGTCTTTGTCTGTCGTCTCTCTAATGTACATCTGACATCCTCTCTTTGCCTCTGCTACCAATCACTTTTACCGTTCCCTTTTAATAAGACTCTCTTCAAACTCACCGTCCCTCCCACGATCCGTCTCTCCTCAACCCCTCCGTACCTAAAGCAGTCCTTTCTTTAATACATCATTGATTTGTTCTTTAATGCACTCTCTTTCATACAGCTATCAAGTACTATTTTCCCACCGCTGTTACATGTATTTTTCCTTTTAATGACTAGCCTCTATTCCCACCGCCTATCCATCCTACCTTTCTTAACCTGCCATGCAACAGTCTCTCGCTCTCTCACTCCCTTTGTCCCTCACACACACACACACACTAGCCACTCAACAACCTATCTCTCTTACCCTCTCCTTTTCAGAACCTGTCACAAACAACTGCTCTCTCTTTTATGCCAGGCTACACAGGTACATAAACAACAAAACATTGGTATCGGCCGATTGTGATTTAAGAATATCGTCTGTGGGCCAATTATTTTCTTGCCATGCAGAAACCTTTCCTGCCGTGATAACTTGCCATGTAAAAACCGCTCTTTCAAAATATGTGCCATGCGAAAAAAAACTCTCCTCCGTAACCTGTCATTCAACAACCTTTGTCTCTCTCTCTTTCACTCGTCCGTTTCCCTCCCACCCTCAGCCCCTCCCCCCCAACCAGCACCCAACCGATCTCTCTCTCGCTCTCTCTAACCCGAGGAGAGTGGGTGGCACAGCCAAGCTCAGGTCACTGTGACAGTGTAATCCCTTCCCGTCCGTCTCTCTATCTCTCTCCGTCTGTCCGTCTCCGTCGCTCTCGCGCCATTCTCTCTAAACGAGGCAACAGCCCTTATCGTCCCGAGAATAGCTCGGTAATCTCCCTATCTTACACACTGTCCTGTCCGGACCGTCTAATGCCCTCAGAAAAAACTAAACGCTCACCGCTTATCAGTGAAGCCCAGCGATCATGACGAACGGGGACGTTTCCAATGTACGGTGTCGTCTCCCAAATGGCGCCCCGTTTCCTGTTCAGTGCCCTTGCTCTGACCGGAACCCATAGAAGCGTGTTCTGTCGGAAAACGCGTTGCTGTATGTCAACCAAAGCAGACCCTTCGTACGCCTGTCTCTTATCTTTCTACTATACTCTGAAACGGCCGTGTCATCTCGTGAGTTTCTACACACGTGAAGACTTTGTGACGAGCTATACGGTCGGGGGAATTGTCCGGGTCAAGTTTTGGGTTCCACTTGCCCTCTTTGAGGTAGGGGTCACTGCTAATCATTACATCGCCATGCTGATCACCTTTGTCCAATGACGAAACATTTCTATCCTGATGGCAGGGGCCTGTTCCGTGAGCACACCCGCCCAAATGGCTCGAGGGGTCACTAATTGGTTTGAGGAGTATGAATATGGAGTGACTCGCATGCTACGGCCTCCGCAGTCACCCAACCTCAATCTAATTAAACACCTATTGGAGCTGTTCGGGCCACCGTCATCAAAACACCAAATGAGGGAGCGTCTTTTGGAAGAATTGCGTTCCGTCCCTCCTGTTCAGTTTCAGGTATGAGCATAACCTATGACGGGGCACATGAATGCTGTTCTGGAAGCCCGTGGTGTCCCAAACCTTTACCGAGACGCTTCATGTCGGTTTTTCCTTCAATTGGTCGCCCTTCGGTGTGTGTGTGTAAGTGAAAGAGCGGTGGAATGTGAAGCGATGAAATGTTTCCCTTTCCTATTCTGACACACCGAAGCGGCGATGTCACCATTGAAAGGTTTGGAATACTTACAAAGGCCTTTACAAACACACACACACACACACACACAAGCGGTGTTCTATGCCAGAGCTCATATCTGGGCAATGTGATTGTATGAATCCTCTCTGGAGGCAATGTGATGCGTGGCTATGCCATTTCTCTCTGCACCCCCAAAGAAATGCCTCTCAGCACACTGTTATGTAACTGCACACACACACACACACGCACGCAAACACACCAATGCACACACACAGGCATCCAGCCACAGACAATGGGGGCAAAGGAGGGTAGAGACTTCCAAACCATTTGGCCAGTAAAAAACAAAACGCTGTGCGCCTGTGTGTGTGTGTAAATTTGGGACATGATTAACAGAAGACGTGTAGACGGCCCGGACGGTTGATAAAACCTCCAGTGTGTACAGGCGAACACATTCCCTCATTGTATTCATATTTCACACGTCACTAAGCATTAGCTGTGAGCTCTGAGCGATGCGTTCTGATAGACATCGCCGCTCAGGCAACCTTCTAGAAGGAAAAAAAATGACCGTGCTTTCCGATGATAATGGCATCGTAGCACTCCGTAAGCCTATGAACCTGTCGCCGTGTTTAATACAGAGATCAGTATGGCTGCCATTGAAGTGACATCTGGGCCATAAAGCGACAAATGAGGGTGGCAGTGAACTGGATCTCAGTGAACTGGATCTCTATCGTAAGCTGTGTGCATTGGGGAAGGGGGGTTGGATCTTTCCACTAAAACAAGGAAAATCCCTCCTTCAGAATGGAATGTTCCTGCCCTAGTGGCTTCGTTAGGTGTATACATTCAGGATGTGCTACATGTGTTTGTGTGTGTGTTCAATATCAGTGTTTACACAGGAGTGTGTGTGGGGAGTATGTATTCATGTGCCTCCATCCATGCATATTATATGCACAGAGGACTTGAGGGTGCGGTTTGCCATTTCCACACAGACCCCCCCCCCCAAAACCAGCCCCCTGTCTCCTTCACCTCCATCCCCCTTTCCTTTCTCCGTCTGAACCCCTCTCTCCGAGAGTCTCCGTGATTCTTCTCAATTAGGACGCCGGGCTGTTTATTCTTGGAGAGGGGCTGTGCTGACTGGGCTCCATTATGGGCCAAACCGCCTCTTAAACACACAGGCCTCTCAATCACTGACTGTCAGGCTGCCCATGAAGGATGGGTAAGGTATGTCGGGGTGTGTGTATGTGTGTGTCTAAGTGTGTAGGTGTGCGTCTCTGCATGCATCGGTTGGGGCTGTGCGGTTAATCAAATTCAAGTCGCAGTTGCAATATCGACATGTGCCATATTTATACGCCACCGTATGCCATAATCTGAAACACATCCTGGCCACATATCATTTCTGTTTCAGGAAATGAATTCCTAAACAGCTGCAATGTGATCCATTCTCTAAAAAAGGAATCTCTGTTAACGGCAATGTCCGAAATAAGATAATCTCACTGGAGTCAGACGCATGTTAATGTGTCACTATGCCTCTAATCCGCACCAAAACCAATAAATATGGTTGGAAATTATAATCCCTAACCAGCAGTCACCCCTCACTTCCAAGAAGATCATTTAAAAAAGAATATTATAAGAGCATTCAGTCCCTCAACATTGTCGCTAGAATTGCTAGCTATGGGATATCATTATTTTCTAGTTAATTAGCTCAGCTAGTCTATGCAAAGATATTGTCCATAGCTTGCCAACTAGTGCTAGTAGCTATTAGCAATGGAGTGACAGGTAAAAACATTGAGTTGCAACTAATGGTCCCTGCTACTACAGCTTGTTAGTCAGGTAAAATTCACCTTTCACTTGGAGTTGGTAGTAAATAAATACAGATGCAGACTGAGGCTAATATTTGCATTCTGGCACGATTGACATAATGGGGACTACTTGTTAAACAATGCAAAACAACAAACCGAGGAGTGTTGCAGGATATGGCAATGTCGGTAGAACCACACTGTTGCAACCAAAATATGATTTCTTCATGTGAAGAAACATAAGGCCCTGTGTGAGAAGCTACAATTGGCTATGGCTATGGCTAATTGCAAAGAATAAGTAACTCCAATAAGATTGTATTTATTAAACTAAATGTTTTTAATACTAAAACACAGTAAAATAAGTTACAAAAGTACTTCATGAGATCTGTGTGTCTTGTATGAGAATATTAACAAAGCACCAACCATCAATCACAATACTGATAACTGACAATCGCCAAGCTCGTAACACCTCAAGAACAACAACTAACTCAACAACCCTCAACAAAACAACACACAAAAAGCATAGTGCAGCCTTTCTGTCAGAGAACACTAATGTTCTCTTACTGCTACAAATAAAAGCCTTCATTGTCTTCCCTCTTTTCAAAAAAACATCCACAACTAAAAATACTTGACAGCCTTTTAATCTCATAATTACAGAAATTCATTAAGTAAATAACAGGGGAGAGTTTATATGCGTGTCAAATACATTTATTCTAGTGGCAAAATAGATGACAAATGTAAACCTGTGTTATATAGCGGTGCAGTGGACTGTTTAGCTATTTAAGACAATATATCACAGATTTCTTGCGAAACCAAATGTAACATTTTGAAGCCAAACGTTCCTAGGCAAGAATGTAAAATTTATTGATTTCTATGGTCAACTCTTACAACCCTCAATTTGCAAATTGGGAACGAGTATGTCTCTCATTTTTGAGCCATGGAGTTGCAGAATGATTCCCCAATGGCTTAACACACTGCCAAGAGGCTTACCGCAACTCGGAAACAGTGGAGGAATAGTGTTTCTGTTTGTATCTCAAAACAAAAGTCTGTCCTTTGCAAATGTCAAAGTAGCAGTTATGCTGGAGTGCCCCACTATTTTCTGCACAGTCTTTTACGATATGCTGCAAACAGCCTAGTCTTCTCTGCCAGAGATTTGTCTTCGTCCACCTCCTTCCTCAATAGTGGTCGGATCCACAGTTTGCCCAGACACTAAAGCCTCTTGGAGAATTTGTCCTGTTAAAAACAATAAAAACCCAAAAAAAGCATTACATTTAGTAGTTTACTAATGAAATGAAAATGCTCTATCAAATTCAAATGCAAACCTCTATAATAAAAAGACACACACCTTTCACAATTCCAATCACTTCATCCTTCAGATCATTATCCAGCTGAACAAGACGTTCCGGTCACATCAGGGTAAAGGAGGGATCTAGCGCAGCTGCTTCAAGATAGACATGGTCTCAAAAGGTCTCCTGGTGGGGGCGGCCATCTTGACACTATGTAGAGCCCAAGAAAACTCCTCTTCCGTGATGCTTGAGGATTTAGGACAGGACCAAGAAACATCCCTGGTGTTTTATGCATCTCCAGATGATTGTGCAGGGGGGAAAAAAGCCAGGAACAACTGCAACAACTTCTCCACATTTTCTAATTGGGTCTGTGGCTTCTGCAAACGGCTGATGCCCACCTCTTTTCCGGCATCCGAACACAACTTCAGGTACTTGCCACTGAACACTGCTCTCACTCGCCTCAATGTGGAGTTGTGGCTGCAGGCATTCCCCTCACCCCAAACGCACCATCAAGTTCCCTTCTTTAAAAGTGGTGCTACCTTGGATGCCTTGGAAAGAGCTGAACTCCTGTGTCCTTCAACCCGAAACCTCCCCGCTAGTAGTTGCAGGCCTTTTTAACCGGAAGCAGTGACAATGGTCTCCTGTTCTTCAAGTGCCAGGTTATTACATACGTCTGAATTAGCTAGGTGGTAATAATCACAGATAGTTAATCGCTGATTCCCTCAAACTGCTCGCATATTCGATCGTGTGTGTGATCCTTTAAAGCGGTTGCATGCCAACAGATTGGACTTCAGTTCGTTGCCCTTGTTCTTATTTTAAAACCTGTGGGCGGTGACCCCAAGGAATCTTCTTATCTTTCTATTAGACCATTTGTCCACTGTGCTAGAGACACGGCCAGCTTTATTATCAACATCAAAAAGTGCCAAAAGCTTGTGTTCAACAACAGAAAGTGTCATGTTGCAATCGACAATCAGATCTGACATTATTGAATTGCTGATTTTTTTGTGGAGGATGGTTTGTGTTATACTGTGGCACGGATTGTGTCTCTAAGAAAAGGGACATGTGAGGCTGCATTGCTGATCGTCCTAGCCTTCTGGTGTTCACCAAAGCTATAATTAAGAAAGAAAGTACAATTTCAAAATTGTGTCATATGTAGGAGATGCTAAAATCTTTGTTGGTCGTTAAATTGATGAATAAGAACAAAGAAACCTGTCATGCCCTGGCTGCGAGCCCCTGGCCATTTCAGGGCAGGACTAATTGTGAGGCCTCTAGCCCTCTCTATGCCGTTGTGGGCTCCCCAGTCAGAGCAGCTGCATTCAGTTGACTCTGATTGGGGAGCCTACTTAGGTTCAGTTTTCACCACACCCGGTGTGGTTTATTGTTTGTGTTTGTCACAACTTCACGGTTTGTCTTCTTTTAATTCATTCTCATGTGGATACGCTGCACGTTCTTTGTATTTAGTTTTAGTTCTGTTTGCTGTGTTTTTATACAGCACCTTTACTTTTTACGTTTGCAGTTCGTGTAGTCTTTGTCTTTTGTGTTTGAATTAAATTCACCTTTTCGATTGACAATGTCTGCGTATGGTTCCACCCCACAACAAACCTGTGACAAAACCATGTTCGTCGCTCCGGATAAGATCGTCGCTAAATGGCTAAAATGTAATTCAGTAGATTGACTTTATGCGTTCAGAAACATATATGTATACTTAAATATATATATTTACTTAATTATATTTATATACTAAGGCCAAAATAAGATGAAATACAAAGTTCTGTCCGCTTACCCAAAGAATTCTAGAGGGTGACATTGCAAGCTTACAAATTAGAGAATATTACAGAAGATATTTGTGAAGCTAGCTAAAGAAATGATTAAAAGCGATAGGAATCTCATTTGGTGAATGAGAATGGAGGTACATATTACCCTCCATGCACAAATAAATGAATCACCAGAAAGTCCTTGAATAGATTTCCTCTCCCCTAGTGGTCTGGGGCCCACAAACACCCTAAAAACATCTAAAGTAGACATGTAGAGAAACCCCTAACGACCAGCACCTTCAATATTACCAACTACCAGCTATTACGATTAACAACTGATCATATAGAAAGTCAGAAATAGCTGGACAATCAAACTAGCAGTAGCAGTCTAAAAAGTATGTTACACCACCATATTTGTATGTATTGTGTCACTCAAATACCGGCAGTTCATTGTGATATGGACGTCTAGCCAGCAGACTCACCGAACTGGTACACGCAACGTGTTTTCTTTCCTCTAGACCTGCTTTGACCCGGCCATCTTATGCTTCTTTGTTATGCCTGTAGCGAGACGTGACCATGGCAAGCCTGTTTGACACGGTCAGAAGGGGCAGAAGCACCCTTAGTCCGTTCCTCTAGGACGCATCGCTCGGAGCTCCAGGCAGTGTTTGAAGCAGACTCAGAGCAGTGGAAGACCGCCAGGGTTCAAGCGCTATTCGCAATCATTTCACTTGCACTAACCGTGCCATCCCTTAGTGTGTATGTGTGAGGGTGTAAAAGAGAGAGCGTGAGAGGCACTGCTGAATGGGGGAGAGCCACTTCAAGCAGGCATGACCAACGCTCAGGGTTTCAAATAGGGCTTGATCCCAAGTCGAGAGCCGGGACCTACAGCCGTCAGCATTCCTTCCTACCGTTGCGATGTGCGGTAGTGTGTGTGTGTGTGTGTGTGTGCGGGGGTAGTTAGATAAATGAGGGAATAACAGGGAAGTGCTCCCCAGGGTAACCAGGCAGTCAGAGTGAAACAGCCAGCCAGCCACACAAACGACTGCATGGCAAACGATGAAAGCCCGACTCCGCATTCTCCCAACCAGAGCCTGAACAGTGACAAGAGGAAAAGCCCACAAGTCCAGAAAAGGGATTTCACATTGTGCTGGTAACAAAAAAAAAAGCCACAATGACGAACAGAGAGAGCGGGTGAGCTTTCTTTTTGTCAAACGGCTACAGTGCAATGTGATTATTGCCCCTAGCGGAGAACGCTTGTTTGTATGCCTTTCTTCTGTGTCGTCCGGGTAACTCTGAATTGCCTGTCAATCACAGTTTGTGGTCGTAGAAATTGTCATTTTTCTTTCATCGCCTTGACCTTTGAGCAGATTGACCACGACCAGTATTGTTGCCGCTAACGTGCCATGCAAATATCCAATAACAAATAAAAACAACATACAAACCACAGCCCCATCCATTGAGATCTTGCTCTCGGTAGTCCTAGCAACAGTAGACAGGAGCCGCGAGCAAATGAAGTGAAATCAATCCTCTCGGCAAGACCAGCTCTCCCCTCCCTCTAGATACACATCTATGGCTTTCCTGTTTGTCTCTGGAAATCCACAAGGGATCAATTGTCTTTTTCAGTATACCTTAAGATGATACAAGACAACACTAAAGCACCAGAGTATCATCCTAAAAAACATATATGATCCAGAATTGTATTAAACGGTTTCCATGAATCTACTTGTCATCTGGAGAAGACGTATTGTCTTGACATAGCATCAGTGACTGTTCACGTTGAGGAGGGAGGGAGATGCGGTCAGGTGGTGAGGAGAGAGGCATAAGGAGGAGAGGGAGGTGCCACCAGAGCTGTTTAAAGTAGCAGGACTGGGGGCGTTCGGTCGCACTCCAGAGCACTGCTCCAAAACCATTTAGGATCACCTACTAATTGGGTGAAACTGCGAAACAGCGAAGAGAAAGAAGGGAAATTAAAAAAGAACAGTAAGGATTGCAGGGCCGGGGGCAGTTTGAGCTATGCAGGGGGTCTAATGAATGGGGAGGGGGGGTTGTTGATGGACACCCTGAACCCTCCTCTCTCCAATAAAAACACCTGATTTGTTTGGACTCTTCATAAAGGCCACGACTTCCTTTATTAGCGAGGGATAAAACCGTGAAGGAGTATAGGAGTGCTTCATCTAGAGAGAGACCTAATACATTAGGAGACTGATCAATGGACTCATTACGAGAATAGGAAAGGAGGGGGGGGGGCAGAAAATAAAGAGAGGAACAACGGTCAGGATGGAGGGATGAGTGGGTAGAAGTTGAATTAGAGGGACGAGGAGAAGGATGGACCACCAATCTCTGACTCCTGGTGTTTCACCACCACTCTCTAACTCCTGGTGTTTCACCACCACTCTCTAATTCCTGGTGTTTCACCACCACTTTCTAACTCCTGGTGTTTCACCACCACTCTCTAATTCCAGGTGTTTCACCACCACTCTCTAATTCCTGGTGTTTCACCACCACTCACTAATTCCTGGTGTTTCACCACCACTCTCTAATTCCTGGTGTTTCACCACCCCTCTCTAATTCCTGGTGTTTCACCACCACTCTCTAATTCCTGGTGTTTCACCACCACTCTCTAATTCCTGTTGTTTCACCACCACTCTCTAACTCCTGGTGTTTCACCACCCCTCTCTAATTCCTGGTGTTTCACCACCACTCTCTAACTCCTGGTGTTTCACCACCACTCTTTAACTCCTTGTTTTTCACCACCACTCTCTTACTCCTTGTGTTTTACCACCTAAGGGCAGTGTGATTTTGTAGGGGGGGTGGGGTGTTCCAGAGGGGCATTACGTGATGTCACGTCGGAAGGTTGTCAATACAATTACAGCAACGACCAATGAAATACTTCCAACATAAAAGCATGGAAATGTCTAACCATTATCTTGGACTTGTTTGACGTCTCATGATTATGGAGTACATTTTACAGTATCACTCATTTTCCGGGGTGCTTTGAACACGGGGATATACACTACGCCACGGAGATGGAGCGCAAGATCAGAGATCAAAGACCATTTGCAAATCCATTTACATACATTAGCCACACACAGTTTTAAACTTGGGAAGAGCAACGTTTTCTGTTCGACCGATCAAGTTTATCTTCTGGAAATGTTGCCTTTTCTTTATGGATAAGAAGTAAAGCAAGTGTTTAAAAAGGAATAAAATTCCTGCAGACTGGCAGCTTAGGTCTCCCCTCCACCCATGGCCCCCACCCCCATTTCCCACTCCCTGGAGTTAAAAAAGGAAATGGAAAGAAATCGTTTCATCTAGACGCCTGAAGCCAATTTCCCAGGCAGCCAGGCAGGTATATTTGCTCGTTCGCTACAGCATTTTAACTGTTCTCTTGGCAGTGGCTGCTGAGTTTGCGGTCCTTGACTGTACAGTAGGCTGAAACAGAAAAACAGGACCAAAACCAGGATGGGACTGAATCGAACTTGTCTGCCAACGTCAAGTATCTATCCATTGTCAGTTGCAGAGCATTTTGTCAACAGCGTGTTCGAATGAATACAACCGAGCGATATCACGGCGAGGCATCAGAAATGAGACCGAAGAAGACGGAGGAAGTTGCCGCTATTTGCTAGCAGTTAGACCAGGGAAAACAATCTCACTGCTCATTAGCGACAACCGCTAGTGTTTGATCTGGGGCTAGCATGCTAAATGCTGTTCATTAGCGAAGCACTCTCTTCAGTAGTACTGTACCTCACACACAGAGAGGGATGGATTCAGCCTTGAGAGACAGTGTAAAGAGCTACCGATCAATGAATCATCACTGCAGCCTGTATTGTTCACACGCATGAAAGATCAACACCAAGAAGAACCTCCCAAGCCTGGAATCCACAGCCATACGCTTTGTTACTGACGTTGAACGGTATAGGTTTCGGGCTAGAAACCTTACAAACAGGATAAACGGTGCACGACAGTTTGGGAGCCTGTAAGCCGAAAAACCCACATACACACACTCTTCATGGGCGTGTGTACGCATCCCTCATCCCAAGAGGCTGTTGTTTCTGCGGCTGATTGTGACAATAAGAGATGATGATCATCACGATGGCGCACGGCGCGGATGAGAAAGTGTCACACTCCCGATCCGGCGTCGTTCATCACTGTCATCCTTCCACGCCATCTCCCTAACCAGCTTCTTCAGGCTCATAACGGGAATCGGCTCACTAATGTAGAACTGACTGTCTGGAAAGAGTGAGTGTATGCGTGAGTGTGTGAGGCTTGCTATGCATCAGCCCCCCCGCCCCCCAAAATACACTTCGGAGCCACTTGGTACACCATGTTTGGTTTGGGGCCCCTCGTGTTAAGTCAGGGGTGTCAAACCGGTTCCTCAGAGGGCCGTGTGTCTGCAGGTTTTTGTTTTTTCCTGTAAATTGGTTCCCAGTACAGACCTAAACAACCCGGTGAGGGTAGACCTAACCAATTAGTGACCTAATTAATCAATCAAGTACAAGGTGACAGCGAAAACCTGCAGACACTCGGACCTCCGTGGATCCAGTTTGACACCTGTGTGTTAAGTGCTCAAGCGCACAGCACACAAACACGGACTGACAGACAGACCCACACACATACTAACAGAAACACACACAGCACACATACGAACAGACACACTCAGACAATCCTATGGACTCCACAGACGGCCCGTTCATCAGGGGACCGCCTGAGGCAGGGAGGTGGTAAGCACTTGGCTAGTTCCGGCCGCTAGCCGCAGCCCGCGTGACGCTGCGTCTCCCCGGGGGGAGCGGGCACCGGTCCACAAGCCTTCCCAGGTGGGCCCATTAGGCCCGTGGTCTGTGTTCCAACAGAAACCCTGACAGAAACACCTCCAACGGAACCAGCCAGGTCTCTCACAGATCACATGACGGGGTCAGCAGCCTCCCCACGGTACTAGACAGCAACACATAGTAGTGGGTCATTATAGTGGCTGAGTTGTGCACGGACTCCAGACCACTCTGTGTGTGTGTGTGTGTGTGTGTGCATGAGTAACAACCCACATCATTACACAGCACAGGGAAAACCCTAACCACACATAATACTCTCTGTCCTCCCTCTCCACATCTCCTCTTTTCAGCATTATTATTTAGCAGTGGTGTGTGTGTGTGTGTGTGTGTGTGTTGTTCAAAGACCCTTAAGACCTGACACGCGTGTCCATTAACGCTGCCAATCCATACTAATGGGTTCTTACTCGGAAAGTGATCATTTCGACCCGACTGCCAAAAGATAAAGAAAAGAAGGTGTTTAAAATGTGTACATCCTATTAAAACAAGACATCCATGTCTTCATTACTGGGAAAGATGAACATTTGACATGGATTTCATTTTTCATTTTTTTTCTTGAGTTACACATCAGTTTAAAAGAAAATTCACAGTAAAATTATATTTTGCTCAGCACTTATCTCACTACCTCTGATGATTTGTTTCAGTGTCAGCCATTGGTTGAGATGTTATCATAAAGTTGGAGTTTCAACCAAAAGAGAAGGTGGAACTCAATGAAAATAGCTGTTGTTTCAAATTATATTGGGAATCCTGTTGAAACAATAGAAATATAGAAAACAGAAGAGACGTGACCATTTGCAGTGACATTTAACAGCGGTAGACAGGTGGCCATCTTTGTGGTAGTAATAAGAAGTTAAATGTCAGTTCAATTTAAATGTAAATTGTGTACCGGCAGAATTTCTGTGCTGTGAAAGGATAGGTCAGTTCTATGAATTATATTTCTATGACTGAAATTACACCCACCATGTATTCAACAGGATGCTAACTTTTAAATGGCACAACACAAAAAACCTTGTAAATTACCTAGTCTATTCTATTTGTTGTATTCTGGACCCTATATTGATTTATATAAAAAATAAAAGGTTCACACCATTTCAAGATGACTGACCAACATTCAAGGTTAAAAGGGTCACAGTTTTCGAGTACTTCTGCGCAGTTTCTAACTTTTTGAATGATAAACCTGGGTTTGAATCCTGTTTGCGGATTAGCCTTAAGATCCAATATAGGGCGGTAGAATTGGCCAGCACTGTCCGGGATTGAGGTGATAGTAATTGAATATGGTTGCCTGCCTTGTCACGCTCTAGTGGCAGTATAGGCCTGTGAACCTAATCAAGGCAGATGGATGGAGAATGTGTTTCTTCCGGCGTGTAAGGATTTAGGCTTCCTGGTTGAGCAAACGGCGTGAAAAGAATCCAAATGGCATCCGCGTGCTTCGGAAGACATATCTCGATATCCGGAGTCCAGAGTCCGCATTTGTTATACGAATATGGATATTACGAACATAGGGGAGAAAAACAGGACATACCTTCTCACTCTAAACCGCTAAATGAAAGCCGAGTCTGTAAATGAGATAAAGCATATCTGTTCATATCTTTTCCGCTGATGTCCGGGACATGGTGGGATTTAAAAAATAATTCCTGAATGTTACAGCATTTGGATCCAATACGTCCTTCGTGAGACTCCCATATCCCCATAAAATGGTTTCAGATCTCCAGGGCTAAATCGCTGCCAGGTGCCAAGCGATGGACCGTTGTGATAAGTAGCCACATTCAAGTCATCCAAGTAGCTGGTGGCCAAACGCCAGTGAATTCATGCATCCCATACATGCTGGCTTCTGACGTGAACCAGATACGTGGATCGGGCACACAGACCTGTTATTAAGTTATTAACGCCAAATTAGACTAAACCACTAATGGGAGACCTTGTGTCTCTGTTAGGCTATGTTATCATTGCATCCAGCCACTTCAATCAACAACACACACCTTTGCCTACCTCCAACGACACCTGTGTGAATGTCGCGGGAAAAATTCACCAGACAGGTGAAGGGAGACCTGGTCGATCCCTCACTCTCCATCTCTCTGGTGAGCAGGAGGACGTGTGGCGGTGAGGTGACAGACATCTCGTCGGGACCCGGGCCTACAAGGAATCCCATCCGCAGGGAGAGCGCTCCAAATTTGGCGAAGGGGGAGATGTCAGCCGTCTAAAAGTCCCTGTGGTGCCACCAATGTAAAGCTGGAGCTACAGGCTAGGACAGCACGCCGTTAGCCGGGTGTCAAAGGGTCTTCATTGAATACGCATGACATTATTCACATGTATCGCTAGCAACATACACAACACTGTGCTAGCCAAGGAGATCTGTGGTGTCAAAGTAGGAGGCAGGACACGGGCACAGGGAAAACGTCTAATCCAAAGAACAAAGACGTGGCACAACTAACACAAGGTCTGAACTGAATAGCTTAGAAAATGGAGGAACTTGAAATAAGGACGTGATGACAAACACGGGTGAGGGACAGAACCACAGACAGGGGTCTGTTGTCTCCAACTGACGGCGAGAGGTCGTTGGATCTCCATGGCACGGCATATGGTGAGCATGTGGCTAATATACTACGTATCGGAGGGACTTCGGCATCCACAGAACTGCCAACAACTATCACGACATCATCGCATGATGGTCCTGATCTGGTAACATAACCAGGTAAAACTGTGGAGCTTATGTTGTACGATCTAATAAATATGGATATTTACAAAACTGTTTTATACAGGCAATGATGGAGGAATATAGGCTATGATTCTGGGCACAGGTTTAAAAATCTATTTGGAAAAACCCCTGGCCTTGGCTAGGATGAAAACTCTGTCGGCAGCAACCTTGGGCTTGATATTAGGTGTAATAATTCGAAGACATACTAACCGTGGCTTCTTATGAACAAAGAGAGCTACAAGCAACTCAACTCACAGGCCTCAGGTTTCTTTTTGCAGGTTTGCGTTGTGCAGTCCTGCTCTATGCAAATGTAGACCTAATTAAAAATGTACTCCGTCTACATCAGCTATTTGTGTTTATTTATTAATTCCTGTTAATAATTGGTAAAAGTTCAGAAATAATGAGGCATATCTTGGCCCTTCTTTTTAAGGCTTCACGTTTATATAATCTATTTCACGGAATAGAAATCATAGTGTTGCAGCCACACATTGAGAGAAGTGCCGTTGCAAACACGGTCTGATATTCTGGCATCCCAGGTCCTCAGTAACCATTCATGCGATATCCCTTGTAATTGGGGGTGAACTAACAACTAGCTTTTATCACATTATTGCAATCCAACATAGGTCTAGTAATCTTTAAAAGTCTCAAATAAATCAGAGTAAAACAGGATTAACAGAACAGCTCTCTCTCTGCCATCGAAACCACAGGCACAGAGAACAACCGCAACACCTCACGTTTCCTTGCTAGTTAATGCCCGCGCATCTGATCCCATTTTGGAGATGAAAGCATGAGCCGTGCACTAAATAGGCTACACAGACACACTTCGGGTGCAGAAACATTGACGGTGCAGCAATTTTACAAGTGAAAACTAAGAGGGAATGATTAAGATAGAGAGTGCATGGTGAATCTGCTTTAAAGGCTATTCATGTTAATATAATTGATTTATTATCTTGGTCATTGTATCAAATTTTTCCTGTACAACAGTTGAGGACTGAGGAATGGGTGAGAGAGGATTAGTGAGCTGTTGATTTGGGAGTATTTGCATCGTATGTCTGTTATGTAATCACACTTTAGTCTGTGTGTGTGTTTTTTTTTGTATCTGCGTATCTGTATTTTTTAGGACCCCCTCAAAAATAATAGGCTAAATTTCAAGAGCCTCTCCTAGCAATACATTCCATTTAATTTGCAATCGTGACCTTGGGACTCCTAGTATGGAATGGGTTCCTCACTACGTCCCTGTTAGTCTCTTCATTGATGACATTAGTATTTATTCCCACGTAATTTAACCACACAAGACAATTGCAAATAAATGGTTATTTAAAATGTCATGGAGGTGGCAAATGGCCTCCTGTGGGGATGGGGGTCAGGATTACAGAAGGTGATGTGTGTATGTGTGTGTGGGGGGGGGGGGGGTTACACATCTGTGAAAATATCTGTTCCCATGTAAGACAAATTGTTGACAAAATGTTTTGTAAAAGGAACTAATTTTATATAGACATAATTGGTAACTACACCCATTCCATATATTTCTGTTGGATAAAATCAATTTTTACATATCAGTAGGAAAGGGAATCAGATAGCCCCCCCCCCCCCCCCCCCCCCCCCCCCCCCCCCCCCCCCCCCCCCCCCCCCACACACACACACACACACACACACACGCAATCAATAGTTATTCAAAAGGATAAGTGGCCACCCACTAGCCATTCTTTTCATTTTGATTGGCCGACACAAGACCGTTTCATCAATCAGGAAGTAGGCTGTGGATAATCATGTTGTGTACTCCAAAATTCTGTTTAAATACACACACACAGACAGACAGCAGCCACAGGAACATGCACAGATGGAGGTCTACCTGTACCTCGGCACACGCCCCTCCCAGTTGCCAAGTGCTTTATTGAATTATGGTCTGTTGTATTTTCAACATGACAGTGGGTGTCGAATGGTGAGCAATATTTCTATTGAAAGCTGTACCCAAGCCAAGGCCGTTTTTTCGGTCATACGGCATTCTGACTGCCTGTTTTCCCACACCATCCTACAGGTAATGAAGCCAGATATGGAGGTCTTGGGCTGGCTTGGTGGCACCTGGTCTGCCTGTGATTTGGAGGACAGTTGGACGTCCTGCCAAAATCCCTGATACGACAATAAAGGTGTCTGTTGTGTGGCGAGACTGCACAATATCAAGTGGACTTCATTGTTAGTGTAATGATCATGCTGTTTAATCAGCTCCTTGACGTGACCCGTTGAGTGGATGGCTGGTCTAGGCAACTGCTCATTAACAGCAAAGTATATAAACCTGTGCATAATACATCTGAGAAAGAAGCTGTTTGTGCATACGGCAGGTTTCCAGGATCTTTTTTTTCAACCTCCGGGGGAAACACGGGACCAAAACTTTTACATGTTGCGTTCAGGTAGGCACTCAGCGTAGTTAACTTAACATGTCATCAGTAATGCAACGGCGACGTGACATGTTGTTAACACATGATTTAACCAACATAATCAGCGATATTTGTCATGGTTGATGACACACACGGCAGAGAGAGGCAGGTCGATACAGACAGTAGCCGCTGTGGAAAGAACCCTCAACCCAGTTCTTATTCTTCCTCAGTTGTGGGACGGATACAGAGCGGCAGTAACGACCAGACACTAAGATATCCACTGGTCCTTCCAGCCAGACTGCAATATACTAAATTAAAAGATCAGGAATGTTAGGCTTGCATATACTATGTTTTTATTTCATCTGGTGTGATAACTAGCCAATTTTAAAGTAATCACCAACCTCATTAACTAACTGATGACTAATTTCTTATCCCATTCCAGGTCCAGATTTCCGGCGTTTAAAAGGCACTTGGCTTGCTTAACCTAGTTGATAGCTGTGCTGTTGTAGAAATAAATATGTCTTTGCTAAGTTGCTATGTAACAAATTTCAAGCCCCGGAGTGACACGTCAATATTTTGAGGGTATATGCATTTATTTTAAGCGGATCTCCTGAAATGTCAGTGCATCATCCTAGTTGTTTCTGGTGTGCGCTTGGTCTGTATTATCAAATGGGTTTGAAATGGACTATTCCCTCAGCATTGTCCGTGGTGTTTTGGTGGCACGCAGAAGACCGACCGCATATTAGGCAGGCGATTATAATGTTTTGGCTCATCATATTATACTGTATATTTTATGACTTTCAGCCGTGCCTTGGAATTAGTCGACTGTCCCATCTGAAGACTAAGGGGTCTGCCTCCCTTACCAAGCGAAAGCAGATTAAAGCGGGACTAGATAATAAAAATATTATAAAAACAGCTAGAATATCAAATTATTTTACGTCATGGAAGCACTGATGTAAATGTATAAAAACCTTAAAATCTAGCAATAAATTCAGAGTTTTAAAAACAAACCACCTTGCAAGGCTGTCCTCCGCATTGTACTTACGGACACAATTTGACCCAAATGCACTACTAGAGAACGCAGATTGAACACTAAGGACTTGCTTCTTAGGGCCAACTAAAAGGTTTGGGGGAGAAAAGAATCCTGGTGGTGTCGGTGTTAGACCGGGAAATCCAATGGGCAGTGCCCGACCGGCTCAAACCGGTTGAGGGTACGATCGGGTTGGCAGGGATGGTTTCCAGAACCGTTACACTCTAGCAACTCATTGTGGTCGACAGCAGAACTGCGTAACTTCCAACACGTTGATTCGGGCGACTGGTTAAGGGAGCAGCATCATGGGAAGCAGAGCAGCTTGGCAGAATATCCTGCTGAAGACACAAGCCCGGATCTTAGCCTCGGATCTTAACCCAAGCCCTGATCTTAGCCCCGTATCTTAATACAAGCCCGGATCTTAGCGTCTCCCTAGCACGGCGGAGAGATATTGAGGACAAGGTCAAAATGACAAATTGGGACGCCCCAGATTTTGACAAGACGAGGAGGAAACAAAAATAACGCAAAAGTTAGGGAGACAGTTGGCCATGCCATGGCCAACGGACTGTGTGGTGTAACACTCACATAAAAGGGTAATATGCATTATAATCCTGGGGAAACTGACAATGAAAACAAGAAAATTATCAGCAACCTGTTTATATTGTCTTTTTAGATAGGTATTTTCCATTTTTCTAAATTTGCACTAAGAATCTGTCGGTCCATTCGGCTGGCCTGAGTTGGTCATTCGTAACGATGGGGGATTGTGTGTTGACAACTAACGGGAAGGCCTCAATGATTAGAGATGAGCCTGGGCCCCGGGGCCCAACTACGCAGCCTACTGAGGAGAGGTACCAACCACGCGGTCCCTCCGACAGGACCGACCTCCATGCTTGACAACGAGTGACCCGGCTACGCCTCGGGTTCCATCGCGTCCCGCGCTCCTCCTGGAGGAACCGAGCCTCGTCGTTTCACATAAGACCTGAGAGGAAGCTACTGCGAGAGACGGCGAGAGGAGCGGCGCAGGAAGTGGCGGCTGTTTCCCCGCCGCTCCGCTGT
Source organism: Novumbra hubbsi (assembly GCA_016801125.1). Taxonomy (NCBI): domain Eukaryota; kingdom Metazoa; phylum Chordata; class Actinopteri; order Esociformes; family Umbridae; genus Novumbra; species Novumbra hubbsi. The sequence continues at coordinate 37,094 of JACXGK010002218.1, read as the reverse complement.
CACTACGTCCGCTCCATCCGCTTGACGGTTAGCGACCCCGCAAACCAGCTAGCCATCCAGCACACTTCCATGAACATCTCAGGCCGTCTGCCCCCCGTCCGGCTGGATCTTTCTCTCCGCCTCGCCGGAGCTTTGGGAGTCGGAGCATGCACGCACGCACGCACACACACACACACTCACACACTCACACTCACACAGACCTGTGGGTGGGTAGGCAGGGGCGTGTCTTCTCCACAAGCTCACCTGTCATCAGGGATGTTTATTGGTTTCAATGTAAATTAAATGGAGCGCATTGATCCGACGTTGCCATGTGAACGAACAAGACGTGCCGCTGCAGTGCACTGCTTACGCACACACACTCACGAGACCATACACACACACACACACTCACGAGACCATACACACACACTCATGCGACCATACACACACACACACACACACACACAAACAAGACCATACACACACACACGTAATCTTACACGCATATACTTCAAACACATATTTCAATGGTTTCCAAACTCCCGCTGAGCCCCCTGCTTGGTAGAGATCCACACATCTCCAAGACAGAGTCACACAACACATCCCCTGCATCCATTAAATGGTTTCCCCTCCGGTTTACAGAGCTATCCATGGTATCTGATATATAGGCCAGCCACGGAGCTCTGAACAGGCACTGTGTGTGTGTGTGTGAGTGTGTGAGCGTGTGTGGGAGTGAGAGACGAGTGCGTGTGTCCATCGACTCAGGCTGATAAGAACAGAGGTCTTCTTGTCTCCCCGTTGAATTCTAGCATCAACTGGAACTTGGAATGTCCCTCCATACCAGCCCCTGCATATAAATGTGCTCCATTCTTCGCAGTCAGTGTGTGTGAGAGAAACATATGTTCTCACAGGCATGGCGTTTCCTGTCCGGGGCAGATATCTCCCCTGCGACAATACATAATATCCTCAGATAGGTGCATCGGAAACTCTTTGGAGGGGAGAACTGTGTGTTGTTCTCCTATACAGAGCAATTAAAATATTACAACATAAATACACCGTGGGAGAAATGAATTCGAAAATCTGAGTTAACAATTGATATGAGTATCAAAGGTAATCGGACAAATATTATTAAAATGTTAAAGGTTGTTGATAGGCTTTATGTGAAAAACAGGAGGTGGTTGACATATGTTTTATTTTATTTACCTTTCAAAACCACCGCAAGCTATCAACATCGACTTACGGACAAACTATGCCATTATTGTGAAAAGGGGGCTGAAAAGCTTCTGGACAGGTTGGTTGTTGGGATGTATGACAATTGTAACCGCACATCGCGAAATCAGTGACAACAGGTTCCCAGCAGACGCTTCAAACGACAAGCGAAATGTCGTTGGAAATTCAAACGCATTATTGGGTTACTTGCTACCCAAAATGTCAAAACAAACAATATGTATCGTTAGCCTAAATACATTGTGACGACAAATTGCTTGTTGAATTCACATGTTTTCAACACATCCAACATTCAAGGGTGATATGTGCTTACCTGTTAGGTGGTCTAAACGGTGAACAGGATTCCAATGTTTTTTTCAAAAGAAATATTTTGATTTCGCGCTCGTCCTCCGTTTATTTTAGATGGTTGCCATTCCGTTCCTTCAGAACGTAAAATATTAAAGCATAGTCCTTGGAGGAGAGCCTTTTTAAGAACACGTTTGCCGGTTTCTGTTTAATTACAAAACCGTTCAAACCAAACACCAACCCGAAGATTGACCGGGCTACAACATTCTGATGAGGGACAGTACACAATCACGCAAGGAAACGGGTAGGCTAAAAAATAAAGCCTTTTGCTGCGTGAGGCGCATTACACACGCGATGAAAGCGTGCAATCGGTCTTTGAATGATTCTTCCACCAAGGTAGGCTACACGGCGGTAGCATGCCCGCCTTTTCGGCACAGCAATAATATTAAATACATTGCTCGTTTGATCCGTTTTAACTGACGCGTCTCTTTATCTCTTTGTTAAACTAAACGATATAGTCTATATCATTATCTAGATAAATTGTCAACAGTCATTTCAAAAGCGGCTTGACAAAAAACACATTCCGACTTGCCCTTCGCCGATGGAGAGGATAGCTCCAACGACAATTTGAATGCCGAGGACGATTTGAATCATTGTGGTGCTTGCCTGCTTCGTCGCTCAGTAACAGCGATGGTTTCCCGTGATATACCGGTAGACGTGCACCGAAAAGATGCTGTGCGTGAGCGAGTGCCTTTTTTGCTCGCTCCCGCTCTCCTCTCTCTCGAGGGGCGCGTACACAGTATCCTGGCAAGTTTTGTCGCTGTGACAACGCTCCAGCATCCCCTACGTGCACTAGCCCTCTAGATTGTTGATTCTCTTTAAATGTCTCTTCTTCCTACCATTTGGTGCTGGGCATCTCTGAAAAGCAGCGCTGGTTTCATATGGGCTAAATTCCAATCTTCCGATTCGGAGGCCACTACTAAGAAACAATTTGTGTCTCTACAGAAGAGACAAAATTATGTTAGTTAAAAAAAATTCTCCTTTCTCGCCGTCAGTCGTCCGTACTCAGCCTGGTAGATCTGCATCAGGCTGACGTCAGAGAATTTTAAAGCGATACAACCCATCTTATGTCTTCCGTCCGTCACTTCTTCACATAAGATGAACAATCTCCACGCTATCCATTTCTTTTAATCACCACCTTTTTATGTCAACTCTATAATTTATAGTTTCTGTTTTCCACGTCAATTTGTGTCAGACCAGATCTCATTAGTACACAGTGACAAGATCTGCTGTAGCCAACAGTCAAATAATTGTTGACGATGCTGTTGCATTGCACCTGTTCTATTGGATGGAGAGCCACAGAAGCAAATGCCTCCTAATCTAGCAACACAGTGCAACATCTGGCATAGCCAGTCTCCAAAATGATTCCCACGGACCCTGGGTTCATCCTGCCAAATATTACTCAAGCAAGAATCCCTCAGTGTCAGTCTCCATAGTCACAAAGACTGCATTTAAGTTTCTGAAGGAGGACAGTACAAATACATGAGATGAACCTGAATGCATGCTTATAACATGTAATAAAGCATAATAGGCTTCAAACTACAGCCTGAAAAGGAAGTGTTACAATGTGGTTAAACACAATAAGAGAGCTGCACCTTGAACTCCCAAATATGATTTCTGTCTGCGCCTGGAGTGGACTGGTGTTGGTGAATGGGCTGTCCTCTCACCTCCTTGCCTCTCCATCTCCAGGACACCGCGGAGGAGGAGAGAACAGGGCACAGAAAGAGAGAGAGGATGGGTTAACATCTCCCCAATCAGGACAAATGGTCCACTGCCGTTAAACGTGTTCAATGTCCAATCCCCAATGGCATTACTTTAGGACACGTAGGCCAGACTACACGGAGGAGGAATCGAGGGAGGGGACACGCACACACAGACATCAGACACACACCTTGGACGAACATACACATACACGGTGATAGGGCAGCCATCAGAGGTAATGGACCGATGGAGATGGCTGAATAGCTGACAGCTGAGGCCACACCAGGTTAAAGCTCCTCCTCTCCCTCTGGAACACGAGCCTCTGCACCGTTCCCCTTTGATGAACAGCGGCGACGGACACACACACACACACGTCTAACCACACGCCAAAGGCCACATGCACACGCCTCCTCCGGGTGTCTCCACTCCCTACTCCCAAAGTGTGGGCGTGTGCGCGCGTGTGTATGTGTGTTTCGAACGAGTGAGAATGCTCGCGCAGCAGAGGGACACAAACACAAATAAAGGTTTGACACATACACCCGTCTGTGTTATTGTATGCACAACACCCGACAGTTCCCCAATACCCTGAAACAAACACACGCGTGTAATGATAACACTAGTCTTGTTGAGAGTGTGCGTGTTTGCTTAGAGGCGTGCAGAGTAATGCAATCTAATAATGCTATTAACCTTTCCCTTTTAGCCACCCCCCGAGTCAGTAAAAATATTCACATTTCTCCCTTTAATTTACCTTTTTGTCAGGGTGACCTACTGAACATGCCCCCCCCCCCCCCCCACACACACACACACACGTTCACCGCACAAGCCTTCTGTCTCCCACAGCGGTGAGCATTGCATTGCTTTTAGATGGTCAACCTAACCCCGCCCACAGCTGGTTGCCATGCGAATCACTGGCCTATGACTGTGTCAAACTATCCGAGTGGTATACTCTGGAAATATGTCTCTAAAACGTGTACTACTGTATATATTGTATAAAGATCAGTTGTCGTTCCCTCACGAATACACAGATTTTTTCACATGAACAACTTGGACCTAATGGAAACTAAGAAAAGGGTCTTTGAGTCTGGAAGGTATTTAATAGAGCAAAGAGCTTTTACTTCAGCCGGTCAATCTTTTAAAAGTTCCTGGTGAATAAGCTATGGCACAGGTACAATACCCCTTGGTTTGTATGAGTGCTAAACTGCCAGAGCACTTAGCTGGCCCAAACATCAGCCTGACTCAAGCTTTTTGCGCGTTCATATATTATCCTATGTGTACCTCATCCTCCTTCACTCTTGCTAGAACATGGTCAGTAGGGCTTGGACTAGCCTGTCAGCCTTTCCTCCAAGCCAGAGGAGAACACATAGTGCTAATGGAGTACAGATACACTTACTCAGACTATTGGTGTCTTCCAGAACTGTTAGTTGTTCAAGGGAAAAGCTAATTCTTCATTTAACCAATACAATTTATTTACAAAAGCGGGTCACAATTATTAACACCCTGGGAATTCATATGAACCAATGTAAAATTACATTTTCTTCCCATTAGTATATCTTTTGGTCAAGCTCAATCCTTTAGTGGTCATTCATGACTTCCTGTTTCACTGGTATGAATTAGGTCAATCACATGCCAAACTCTTTTATTGTAATATATCAACATGGGAAAGGTCAGAGAATGCACAATGTAAATGAGACAAAAGATTGCTGACCCTTAATTAGGCAATGGCCATAGAAAGCTACACCATTTTAAATACATTTAACAATTAAGACAATCATTTAAAATGTTTACATGAAATTTAGCAGAATTGTAATTTGAGATTAGACGTGTAATTAGCCTGAGAGGAGAAGGATTTTGAGTGTTCAAAAAACGTTCACTGTTGGAGAACTGGAGACCTATTGTAAGAGCATAGTTTAAACTTAAATCTTTTATCATCTTCTGAGCAGAACAGGGCCGGAACGAATGACAACTCTGACATCTTGTTGGTCAATGAAGTCCAGAAACAACCCAATAATCTAATAATAACCTCTATATTCACCTCCTCATGTAATCACCTGTAATATTTGATAGCCTCTAACATTTTCTTCTATTCATCCTTACCAAACACCCGTCCAAATCACCTGACTCCAAAGTTATGTCACAAGGCATAAGTAATTGGTAAACAATAATTACCTGCATTTGTTGCACAACTGACTATGTCGACATAGGAAAAATCCAACTCTGTCAAACGTAAAAACGTTTGGCTGATGTTAATGAAATTGTGACATTGGCTGTTTTACAACAGATGTTAGAGACAGCAGGCCCTGAGATTTCACACACGCTACAAGGTAAGATTTTCTTTTTCCAACCATGCTGTTCTCTGAACACCTGGGGTTGTTGTGTCTATTGATTTGGGCGAAATGATTGACAATGTTAAAGGCTGTTACCAGGTCAATAAAAACACATGCCCAGTGTTGCTAGTTGTCAGTAGCAGATTTTGTGTGATTTCGTTCAACAATGGGCAGCTCTGAAGCCTGACCACACCACAGAGAGCACACAATAGGAATCAAAATGGTGGATTACCTATTAGTTTATGAGACATTCAGAAACATTTCTATTCTGCCTATGAATGGAACAAAAGGGTGAAATAGAGGAATCTCTTAGGCAAAGGGCTGCGTAGAACAGCAGAAGCAGTACAAAACATTGTGTGCTGGCATTGCTGATTGTTATTTCCTGACCAGCCATAACAAGTGACTAATAAAGTCACCTCACAACTTTGTAGCTGTGTTGGATTTGACCGTCAACATTTAGTATTTTTGGCAGGTAAGATCGTGTTTTCATTTTTCAATTATTACTGTTACATTCTTCAAAACCTTTTTAGGATGTAGAAATAAGCCTTACATTTCTTTTTGTGGTGACGTACCTCTGCTTTTAAATGGATTAGTACCTAGTTAGTGTGCTTGCTTTGGCAAGCCTCACAACTATTATCTCACATACATATATATATATATATATATAGAGCTGGTGCGACTGTAAGCACACTTTCAATTTCCCCAGAAATTTTACCTTTCCAAGTTTCGCTTTAGTAGTTCCAATCAGAGCTGCTTTTCTGCTTGAACAAACACCAGAGATGGTAATAAATGAAATGAGCCAACCCACAAGTAAATGTACTTTGTGTTTTCTTATTCATAGAGTCTCTTTTTCATCCAAACAGGTGCCAACAGACGTCGTCGCGGTGATACGTTCACAACTCTAAAATAAATGAACTAGCAGTGAAGCTGATGTAAAACAGAAGGCTGGAATTTGTCTTAAGAGTCTGTTTAAAAATGAGTAACATCTAGCAATAACTCAGAGCTTTGGTCAAATAACAGACAGAGATAAGAGCTTTATTGCAGCTGTAATGAGTTAATCTTTCTCGGCGGCTGAATCTCTCAGTATACTACCGGCAGCAACTTGTAGCATGGATGATTAAGTAATACTTCCCTACCAGTTCTTTAGCCAACCTCCCAGACTCCCCCGCCTGGCTTGGCCTTATTGTCGCCAAGTCCCTAAAATCACGATTATACTCTAATGTCTTGCTAACAAGTTATTTGGATGGTTTGACAGCCGGGAAGAACAGTCCATTAGAAATTGAGGGCGGACCAGGTAGGGAGGAATATGGGGTTCTTCCCCCAGTAAAAGAGTAAAGAAAATATACTTTGCTGCAACTCTTGACTTAGCTTTTTGTTAGTTTCACCACAGGTAAGAGAGTCAGATAAACACCTTAGAAGGTCCCTGACAATAGCGGTTCAGATATCTTGTAGAACAGCACACACAGTGCCCTCTAGAATTATTGATGTTAAAAATCCAGATATCTAATATATAATTCAGAATGTATTCTGGTCTGCCCCCATTATTGGCATAACAATTCATTGGTGTCTTTCATTGAATATGTCTATTGATTTATTTTATTCATGTGAGTCATTAGAACTGTTAAGTAATCATCTATGACTCTAAATCTTTGTGGTATAAATATGAGGTTAGGTGACAGACACACTAAATCTCCACCGTCATCTTTCACCATATCTAAGTCACTCAGGTATAGAAAATCTGCATATTGACTAAAATGTGACATCAATTACGGTTTGAGAAAAATAAATAATGAAATAAGAAAAAATGCTGTTGGCCTTGGAAAACTTGGAAAAGGCAATTCAACATTGCTACGTGGCCGGAAAAAAAATAATCTCTGCTCTCAGGGCAATAATTAAAAACTTTTAATAAACTGGAGCTGTGATTAACCAGCTTGGAAAAGGATTCAGGCGTTTCGCGTCGAAACACATTAAGAAGGATAGATTGAGAAAAAAAAAACATATATCAAAATATTACAGTTGGAGAATTGCAATCATTGGTTAAATCGTGGGGTCACAAACATCTACGTAACTGGAACTTCGACTGGAAGCAGGTTTGACGGTCAGATGAGAGTAAACACTTTCTTCTGAAAAGATGATGAAATAGGTTATTGGCATGGAGGTGTGCCAGTAAAGGTGGCCACCATGCCTTTGAATAAAATAATTATTTTTCTTTGATCAATTATAATAATTTAAAAGTAACTTTCATTCGTTTTGCTCGTGTATGATGAAGTTAAGAATCAACAAACATATTTTTTCACAGATTTCTTCTTGATTTTCAGGGTGATTTATGATGATCTCAGGTCAGCTCGACTACGACTGCTTACCAGAGTCAGCGCCAATAAAGCCAAAGATTACGTTTGTTTTCGGTGAAACTTATCTGGAACAACGGCGTGGTCCTTAACAACACTGAAGGAGCTCCGTTCCTCTCGTCCAGTTCACAACAGGCTGTAGAACATGACACGGATGAAAACAGCCAAGAAGCTGCCCCCCCCCCTCCCCCCGAGGGAGGCTGATCAGTCAGCCCAGAAATGAGCTTGACATTTTTTTCACGCTCCCCGAAATAAACAAGGCAGTGATCGCGGCTGTCTGCATGTGTTGCTCAAAAAGGTTTTTGCAATCACTTCTCTCAATGCTTAATGCCTTGCTCTTGGCTGCAGACTGCAGCTCTGGTGTGTGTGTGTGTATGTGTGGGTATGTGTCAGACAACAGTGGGCTAGATTTATTGTCCAATGTGATAACCTGTATGTCTGCTCTACCTGAAACCCTGGAGGAAGCACTCCCAATCACGATCCTATTCCAATTAACTTCTGACAATGGAAGTTATTCTGTGGGTGAGAGAGGGGCAATATTCTCTCTTTTTTACTATTTAACTAGTTATTTAAAATAATAAAGGGACATTGCAAGACACACAGATACGGAAGCACTTACACCGATGTGTGAACACACACATACACACACCCAGCAACACTCCTCTGGGCTTCCAGCTGTCAACATCACAATGCCCAAAGTGACATCAAGATGGTCTGATAAGACGCCAGTGAGTCAAATGGAGTTTCAGTACAGTTTTTTTACTCAGATGCTATTAATGAAACAGTACTCCAGTAGATCTCTATCATAACCTAACAATCACAACGGCATTCTATTTTTGCAAATCAGTTGTTCCCCACCGCTTCCACTCTTGAACGTGCTCTGTACATGTTCAAAACCTACAATTGTTCAGTTAGCGATCAGTCCATGATCATGCATAAGAGGTCTCCTTTGAGTTTTTATTTGCAAGAATGGACCAAGCAAGAGGCCAGGACACGTGCCAGGACAGAATTTAAGAATTGACATAATTTGATTTTAAAAATATAAAATACATGACACAAAATCAACTATTTACATCAAAATTTGGAACTTGCTATTAAAAGTGATTTTAATCAATCAATCAATTGCTTGATGAATACCAACAACCACCAATAAAACATCACATGATTTGATAGGATTGTGCTATTGGTTGATAACATATTTATAGTATTAGCCATAAAAGACAAGTAAGCATATTAAGACCTAAATTATTTCACCCTAAAATCTTTTTTTAGACGACCAACACAGATGCTGTGTATACAGACAATAAAAAAACACAACAAAATACCAGCAAAATAAAAAAATAAAACAATGGCAAAAAAGATTTTGTTATTCCAGTCAATTGTCTTCTGAATCCTGGCCCCTTGGAACCAATCTCCCCGTATTTACTGTGTTATTGTAATTTTTTACTTGACTTAATTTACCTCCTTTTTTTGTCTGTATTCTTTTATTTACTTAATTTTTTGAAGTACCTCTTACTGTGTTTACGGTCATGCACGAATAGACCACAGCAAATTATTTGTAGGGGTAAACCTACTTGGCAATAAAGCAAAAAACCCTGCCCATATAAATAACACACAAAACCCTACATTTTTAAAGATAATCTAAAACATTGAGATGGTTGATGAAATTGATGAAAAGGTGGATAAATCCATTACTACACCAACCAAGGACCGGACCGTCTAGAAAGGAGAGAGAATGTCCAGCTTGTTTAGACCACCTTGGCTGACTGTAGACATTCACATCAGAAGATCATTAATGAACACTGAAAAAGAGATTGATAACAATTGGGGCACAATGTTTTTCCTTCCGTCTAATGGATGAGGGTCAGCCTGGTCCGAGCAACGAGACCACAAAGGCCAAAGCAGCCCCACGAATTAGCCACAGCATTCGGTATTCATCCCTTTTCCACACATAAGTGAACAATCGTACTGGTAGATGAATTCAGGTCCAAGCAAATGCGTTTACATTTGGTTTCCAAGATGTTGATTAGGAATTGGGTGAGCGTTAAGCAATTGCGACTTAGGATGATGAGGAATTCCGGTGAGTGAAGAGGAGGAAATGTATTTGTTTTCAGCAATAACATTTACCGAGCCTGTAAGAGAACCAGTAGGCTGCCATTTTTTCTAATTGGTGCCAGTGGCTAAACCCAATCCATTTGCATCGATCTCCTTTGAAGAGGGTGTAGATGAGCCTAACGAGTTTGCTAATTATGCCGGAGCAGAGTGTGTGCTCTGAACGCGAAGGAGTGTGTGTGTGTGTGTGTGAGAGCGAGAGAGTGAAAAGTCGTGGAACCAAGGGGACACACAGTCTGACATTTACCCAGAGTTCACCAGACACGCCAACCATGAATGGAATCCTAAATCACACTAAACGCTATAAATGAACATGTACATACACCAATCAGCCATGTTATCTCAACCACTGACAGGTGAAGTGAATAACACTGACAATCTACACCGATCAACCATAGCATCATGACCACTGACAGGTGAAGTGAATAACACTGACAATCTACACTGATCAGCCATAACATCATGACCACTGACAGGATCAGTGAATGACACTGATAATCTACACTGATCAGCCATAACATCATGACCACTGACAGGTGAAGTGAATTACCCTGACAATCTACACTGATCAGTCATAACATAATGACCACTGACAGGTGCAGTGAATGACACTGATAATCTACACTGACCAGCCATAACATCATGACCACTGACAGGTGCAGTGAATGACACTGATAATCTACACTGACCAGCCATAACATCATGACCACTGACAGGTGCAGTGAATGACACTGATAATCTACACTGACCAGCCATAACATCATGACCACCGACAGGTGCAGCGAATGACACTGATAATCTACACTGATAATCTACACTGATCAGCCATAACATCATGACCACTGACAGGTGAAGTGAATAACACTGACAATCTGGTCAAAATGGAACCTGTTGGTGGTTGGAATATTATAGGTTTTGTCCTCAAAGTGGATGTGTTAGAAGCCGGAACAATGGGCAAGATTAAGGATCTGAGTGATTTTGACAAGGTAGAAATTGTGCGTCGCTTTCCTGGAGAACACACGGCACCAGGATGCATTATGGGAGGAAGGCAAGCCGGTGGAGGCAGGGTGATGCTTTGGGCCTTGTTCTGCTGGGAAACCTTGGGTCCTGCCATTCATGTGGATGTCACTTTGACACGTACCCCCTACCTAAGCGTTGCTGCAGACTATGTACACCCTTTATGGAGACTGTATTCCCAGATGGCTTTGGCCTCTTTCAGCGAGATAATGCGCCCTGCCACAAAGCAAAAATGGTTCAGGAATGAGTTCAAGGTGTTGGCTTGGCCTCCAAATTCCCCAGATCTCAATCCAATCGAGCATCTTTGGATGTGCTGGACAAACAAGTCCGATCCATGGAGGCCCCACCTTTACAACATACAGGACATAAAGGATCTGCTGCTAACGTCTTGGTGCCAGATATCACAGCACACCTTCAGAGGTCTGGTGGAGTCCATGCCTCAATGGGTCAGGGCTTTTTTGGTGGCAAAAGGGGGACCTACACAATATTAGGCAGGTGGTCATAATGTTATTGTTAACCGCTGTATATAAATATATATATTTATATATAAACATATACATACATATACATATATATATATATATATAAGCACAAAACACATTGCAAGTGCCAGTCTGTTAAGTTATTGTTTCCCATGAGGCTGCAATAAGACATCTCAGATGTCTAAGTGCTTCCTGAATATTTATAGCCTTTACGGCCTAACACAAACTCCCTCACAAGATACTATAAAGAAGCCACATTCAGAAATAAACTCAACCAGAAATCGGCCTCCGGTAAAAACAATAATTATGACAATAATATTCTGACTTTAGATGGACACAGGCATCTATACCCCACAGCATTTCTACTCCAATCACATGGCCATATTGTGTGATTCTCTGGTTGTGTCCCCGTCCTCTAATGGCCTCTGTTGGCTGTTGTTGTCTTTCCCAGAATGACGGCAAATGCTGGCCGACAGGTTTGTCTGCAATGTCCACTGTTATTTGCACAAACACGGAAGGCAAAGGCAACACACACATACACACACAAAGAGAGAAACCCACACACCACATTCTCCACTGTGCATCGGGCTCGTGTGTGATGTATTATGGAAAAGCGAGGGAATGTAGAACAAGTTGAGTGGTAACAGGACGCTGCTGAGAAACTCGGAGCATGACTGAGTCAGTAACCCCTCTGGAAGATTTAAATGTGAATATCGTGTCGTTAGCACCGTGTTCTCCAAAAAGGATGCTGAAAGATTGATGTCTACATACCTCATTAGAACCCAGAAAACACAGAATTACAGGATCACAAAACACATACATCTGGCTTAGAAGACGCTTAGACATCTTAAAAGTTTTGCATCTTTTTCAGTTTCAGTTTCAGAGGCATGTTCCTTATCTGACATTTATGGATGTTAGTTTGAATACAATTCAACTGCTGTTTTTCACAAATGCTAACAAAATAATAAGGTGAAAACATACACAAAACCATATTGCTACATTTCATATGGAAGACCACTTAGCCCAACCCATATGCAAAATTACAACTCATATGCAAAATTGTTCCTTATATGGGAGCTTCATGGTTCCCCAAGCCTTGAATTGTTCCTTATACGGGAGCTTCATGGTTCCCCAAGCCTTGAATTGTTCCTTATACGGGAGCTTCATGGTTCCCCAAGCCTTGAATTGTTCCTTATACGGAAGCTTCGTGGTTCCCCAATCCTTTAATTGTTCCTTATACGGGAGCTTCATGGTTCCCCAAGCCTTGAATTGTTCCTTATACGGGAGCTTCATGGTTCCCCAAGTTTTGAATTGTTTCCTTATATGGGAGCTTCATTGTTCCCCAAGCCTTGAATTGTTCCTTATATGGGAGCTTCATGGTTCCCCAAGTTTTGAATTGTTTCCTTATACGGGAGCTTCATGGTTCCCCAATCCTTGAATTGTTCCTTATACGGGAGCTTCATGGTTTCAAAGGTGTTCCATGGTTTCTCATGTCACACCAGTGACAAAGAGCTGTTGCGGTTTTTCCCATTTGCTGTGCCGTGTTCAGTCTTAACCTCGGTTGCTGTGTCAACCTACCATGCGCGAAGTATTGCTAAGGGTTTTGAGTGCATTTGCTCCGCCAACCGATTGTGAGTTGGTATTACGCCGGAGTGAACTGTGTGTATTACTTGCTCAACTTGTCTCCCAAATAACATGCCGTCCAACCCAATAGGAGATCCAATAGGAGTTGCCTCTATGCCCTGCCTGTGTACAGGTGGTAGTATTAAAAAGGGTAGCAGTGCTACGTTCCAGAGAGCCCTCTCCCCCTGATTAACGAAGGTTGTGGACGGACAGGAATGAGCATCCAACATGATGGCCTGGAAAGCCGGATTAGGCCTCACACCAGAGAACCGTGACTGCCTGTGAAGGTTCAGGGTCTCTCCTCGTTCATCTGTCCTCTGATGTTAACAATGACTGACAGGTAGGAGTCGAGACGAAGTACAAATTGGATAGGTAATGATGAATGGGATATGAGCAGTATCTGGAACATTAGCCACACCGGAGATATTGAACATAAGGAAGATTAGGATGCTTGCCGGGTCAGTACTGATTCTTTCCAAACTTGTGTGTTCCCCACCGGGATGGCGTTATTTCGAGTTAAAGAAATGAAAGCAAGTGTCTCTGAGTCAATGGTTCTTTCATTCAGAGCTCAGGGGGAGAACAGAAGCTCACAGCGTAAAAAAGTAAGCGCAAACTTACTGAATCCCCACCTCTGAGGCATATAGAAGATACATACCCCTTTAAGATTAGAGTTAGAGTGACAAGCAGAGATAAAGAATGTACATAGGATGTATAAATCATCTGCCGGCACACACATTCACGAACAGACCTTTGGAATAACTGCATTCATGTACAGACCATTAGAATAACAGGAGGCATCTGTTTCTCATTTTCCTACACGTGTAAGAAATAATTGCATAAACTTGTATGCTCCAGTTGCTGACTTGCCATTAAAGGCAGCTTAACCATAACGTCAACACAGCATAGAATCTTATTACATTCTAGATTCTAGATCACAGCGGGAACCGGAGGTAGCTGAGGTGAAGGAGGAGCGGACCATCTTAAGAGAGGAGACCTCTAGTGTTGGCTATCATCGCGACTCAAAGGACGGATACCCTATCTGAGCTGCATGACGATTTATGGATGTTAGTGGCCCAAGAGAACGGTTGTGGCAAATAAACAAATATTTCAAAACTAATTTGATCTTTATTTTCTATAGAGATGTGTGTGTATAGAGATGAGGAGTAATTCTTTCTGAAGGACACAGGGCCGAAAAGAAAAGAACATGAGTTCCCTTTTTTGACACGTGTATGGTAGCTTCATAACAAGAAGACAGGCTCACACTCACACAGTCAGGCGTGTATGCATCTATATATAGGCTTTTATTTTCACTAATACTGACAATAATGATCTCCACAATCACAAAATCGTGACCGCGAAACCTAAACCCAACTTTAACAATTACGCTGAACATCGAGAACAATTATTTTCAAAATGGGGACAGAAACATTTTACCCATTTACTGAATGTTTCTGGGGTAACCATTTATTTTAATCCATGTGAAAATGACCACCCAGGTCTAAAAAACAGCCCTCCATAGGTGAAATGTAACTGACCACTCTGCCATACACTTTGTGTCCCGAGTCCACTTCAACACTTACTTTCAGCGTCTGCTACTCTAATAGTAACCTGTGCACCAGAAGGTGTATCGCTCCAATCTCTCTTAAAGACTGTTGTTCCTTTGGCTCGTCACTCATTTCAGTTCTATGTTGCATCCGAATCGAATGAGGTGCAAAAGACCCTTAAGCTCGACATTGGTTTCTCACGTGTTCTGTTTGTATTTGGTGTAATTTAGTGCTTATTTGTACACATACATTATTTTCCAACGTGTATATCTTATGTTCTGTGTGCTCTTGCATCTGAATGCCTTTGGCCAGATCATCCCGGAAGGTGAGATGCTTCTTCAGTAACTTACCCGGTTATATAAAGGTTAAATAAAAAAAATAGTCACTGAACACTACATTTACACAGTAAAAACGGGTGGCCTAGACAACAGTTGGAAATTGTCTTTTAAGATGTGGCACTTAAGTGAACAGCCTAGCCATGGAGAAGAGAGGAGACGCTGAAGTGAGATGGATGCGTGCGTTTGTGGAACCTTACAGGAGTCTGCTTCAGTGACTTATAGATCATTTGCTGCTTGTCAAGGAAAACAAGATGTAAAGCGATCCTTTTCTGTTGTCCTTGCATCCTTGTCTGGCGGGCATGGGCCAAATTGAAAATAAACGGCACACTGTAATGAAAAGAGAGAGAGCATCTCTTCTCATCACCCACACGGGTGCACACACGTCAAACGGATATGTCCACACACCAAGACACTGACCCAAACATGCATGTACACACGTATGTTATTTTAAACGAATGAGGAAAAAGTGCCCTTTGAAACAGTTTAATGCCTTCCCTTGCCAAACAAGAACGGAATGGTATGGGCTAGTCCAGGGTGGGTTAGGGTGTGTGTGTGTGTGGGGGGGGTGGGGGTACACTGTGAGTGCCTAGAGTTTGAGCCGACTACAATTCAATGTAAACTAATAGACTGACCTTTCTTAAACTGTAGATATTTCAGGCACTAGGAACAATTTCGTAGAAACAAATAGTTGAAATATTAACTACAGATATACCAGAGTCTTCTGGTCATGTTTGCTAGTAGTACAGTAAAAATCTTGCATATGGCCCTTTTCAATAAAACATGTTGAAATTAAACATGATACCTAGTCCTACATCGCTAGATCTCTAGAAAGCTATATGATCTTTGACCTCCTGTGGGAGACAGGAACGAGAGTGTGTGTTGGGTGGGGGTGGGGCTATCTCACAGATGAGGAAGGACGAAAGGAAGCCATCAGGCTTATTTTTAATTAAACACTAATTAAAAAGTGTTAATTACAAACATTGTACTAACAATCTTCTTCACCCAAGGACAGGATTTGATATTATGGCTGACTAGAAGAGTTTGACAGCATTTTCTTTGGTCCTCTACCATGTGCTTTCTCCCTCCCTAATGTCAAAATATTAATTGGCATTAATGTTAGTTCTGTCAAAATCTGCACAGAATGGATGACAGTAAATTAGCGCCCCCAGCTGGGCAACACACAGAATAATTACTCCAGTTCTTAAAAGTAGAACTTAGGATGCAGTATGTTATATAATGAAGAAAAGTAAACATTATCTTTTAAAAATTTCCTAGCAACAGTGAAAGGAAGAGGCCGCATCACAAATTAACAGCGTAACAAAGGATGGATACTACCTGCTTGTGAGACAGATGCGCTTTGAATTGTAATCGCCAGAGCTGAACACTAAACACATTCTCTTCATTGGGTTTCTGTGACTGTGTCATGTTTTAGTGTGTAGTGTGTCGGCAATAAAGGAGGGCGAGACAGACTGAGCCTTCTCTAAAGCTGCAGACTTTTAGGAAGAGAAAATGAGAATGGGAGAGTGGGGTTGTAAATAACATATGCTAAAATTCAGTCCAACGAGCAGTCCTATGAATTATGTATTTCCAGCGTAGGCCTTGAACAGTCAATGTTAAAAGATCATTTTACTTTTTGTGTTTGGAAGACTATGAATTCGAGATCAGGGGGGGCCATCTAGCCCAACATTAGCCCGCTTATACATTATTTGAAGACAGCTTTTCTCGTGCATTTCGGGGGAAGTACGCAATGGCGGAAGTATTCCGGTGGTGGGCATTCGGACGATTCCAGCCTGGCACCTGAAAAATAGCAGGGAACCACTGTCCTCAACTGGGGTCATTTATTGCCTTTGTTCCTCTGCTCTGAAAACCAGGCTGGGCCATCAGAAGGTAAGCATGGGATAACATTAGCCTCCATGGTATAGGGGCTCTGGGAAGTATGAGTAAAGGATGACCCAGCCAAAAGTGAAGACAGGATTGCTTTCAGATCTGTTCAACCGTTTCATCGCAATGTGCTCAATTTCCGTTTTAATTTTCTAATCAGGAGTTATTTGATGACTTCTAAGTTATCAGGTGCATTATGGAATGTATGACTTTACGCATGTAATTCTTCCAGGGTCAAAGGGTGATTCCAATGAACGAACATTACATTCGCACGAAAATGACCGTCTCACAGAAAGAACAAATGTAATATACTTTACACTTTTGATGTCTGTATCAGTTCCCCTCAGGGGAAGTGTATAGGCAAACGTGTGGTCTTATTAAAAGCCTTAGGGATGTTACAAAAAAAACAACTTGCTTTATAGAGAGTCTTGCCCATTGTACTGCCATTACAAAGAAAATGCTTGGCTGAACAAAATAACAGAGTGGCCATTACGAACATTTCAGCCCCTGTTATGGATGTATGAGTCTTAAATGACTACCAATATGGCAGATGTCTTGTATTAAATATATTATAACGAAAGTTTTTAATTAATTAATGTTTGGCTGAATGTGAGACATGGCCAGGTACCTTAAAGGAATGTGTCGTTCTGTGACTGTTCTTACAATCCTACACTTGCAACTCGTATTTGCACAGACAGGCCCAATAATATTTGTAAGTGGATTGCAAAGCATTTCCATTTTTGGTTGAAAACAGCAACACAATGTTGCGAATGTTGATTTATTTGGATAGCAAATTTAATCACAAAACACTAATACAGTGCATCCGGAAAGTATTCACAGCGCTTCACTTTTTCCACATTCTGTTGTTACAGCCGTATTCCAAAATTGAATTAATGCATTTTTTTTCTTAAAATTCAACACATAATACCACATAATGACAACGTAAACTTTTTGCAAATCTTATACAAATAAAAACAGTAAAAAATCACATGTACATAAGTATTCACAGCCTTTGCCATGACACTCCAAGTTGAGCTCAGGTGCATCCTTGAGATGTTTCTACAACTTGATTGGGGTTGATTGGTAAATTCAGTTGATTGGAAATTCAGTTGATTGTACATGATTTAGAAAATCACACACCTGTCTATATAAGGTCCCACAGTTGACAACGCATGTCACAGCACAAACCAAGCCATGAAGTCCAAGGAATTGTCTGTGGACCTCTGAGATTAAGGGTACAAAAGCATTCTGCAGCACTGAAGGTCCTAATGAGCACAATGGTTTCCATCATCCGTAAATGGAAGAAGTTTGGAACCACCAGGACTCTTCCTAGAGTTGACCGCCCAGTCAGAGAGGTGACAAAGAACCCGATGGTCACTCTGACAGAGCTGTAAAGAGAGGAGAAACTTCCAGAAGGACAACCATCTCTGCAGTACTCCACCAATCAGGCTTGTATGGTAGAGTGGCCAGACGGAAGCCATTCCTTAGTAAAAGGCACATGACAGCCTGCCTGTCTAGATTTTGCCAAAAGGTACCTGAAGTACTCTCAGAGCATGAGAAACAAAATTCTCTGGTCTAATGTAACAAAGATTGAACTATTTTGCCTGAATGCCAAGCCTGGAGGAAACCATACACGGCCCATTACCTGACCAATACCATCCCTACAGCGAAGCATGGTGGTGGCAGCATCATGCTGTAGGGATGTTTTTCAGCGGCAGGAACTAGGAGACTAAGGGATTGAGGGAAATATTAATGTAGCAATGTACAGAGACGTCCTTGATGGAAACCTGCTCCAGTGCGCTATGGACCTCAGACTGGGGCGAAGGTTCATCTTTCAACAGGACAACGACCTTAAGCACACAGCCAAGATACCAAAGGAGTAGCTTTGGGACAACTCTGTGAATGTCCTTGAGTGGCCCAGCCAGAGCCCAGACTCCAGTGCGCTTGATTGAACATCTCTGGAGAGATCTGAAATTTGGCTGTGCACCAACGCTCACCATCCAACTTGATGGGGCTTGCGATGTCCTGCAAAGAAGAATGGGAAAAACTGCAAAAAAATAGTTGTGACAACTTTGTAGCACCATACTCAAAAATACTTAAGGCAGTGATTGCTGCCAAAGATGCTTCAACAAAGTATTGAACAAAGGCTGTGAATACTTGTAAATGTTTTATATTTTGCTTCTTAATTTTTACTAATTGATAAAAGATATGAACAAACTTTTTTCATTTTGTCATTGTAGAATAAGCCTGTAACATAACAAAATGTGGAAAAAGTGCAGCGCTGTGAACACTTTCCGGATGCACTGTATAATACAATCTTGTGCCAGAGTAAACTATAGCAACGTAGTCTTACTTGATCACGGCTTCAGAAACGGAACTTGTTAGAAGGGCACGCGCGTGTCACAGTCTTGCGAACTAATTTCCAACTGCCAGGTGCACACATGCTGTAATTACTAAAGGCTCGCCCCTGCCGGTGCATTTGATTGGTCTGTGCCCTTCGTATCTGCGGTAATCTGCTTCAGTACCTGAGCGCAGAGGAAACATTTATGAAAGGTTTTACTCTGAGCTCGTACTCTGAAAGAATTGACTGTAAGCCTGCTCTGCAAACCTTATTAAGTCAAAACCCAGTATGTGACAAATTATCGCCATTACACCGATTGCATATTATGCAATTCCAGTAAATTCCAGTAAAAAAACGATTGAACTGTTTTATTCAGTCCTTTGTTGTAATTAACTTTAATAAGTTGAGTAATTGCAGGATAGGCAATAGTAGCACAGCACTGCTCCAACAGTAGATCAGTAGTTGCTCAGCACTGCTCCAATAGTAGATCAGTAGTAGATCAGCTATGCTCCAACAGTAGATCAGTAGTTGCTCAGCACTGCTCCAATAGTAGATCAGTAGTAGCACAGCACTGATCCAACAGTGAATCAGTAGTTGCTCAGCACCGCTCCAATAGTAGATCAGTAATGCTCCAATAGTAGATCAGTAGTTGCTCTGCACCGCTCCAATAGTAGATCAGTAGTTGCTCAGCACCGCTCCAATAGTAGATCAGTAGTTGCTCAGCACCGCTCCAATAGTAGATCAGTAGTTGCTCAGCACCTCTCCAATAGTAGATCAGTAGTAGATCAGCAATGCTCCAATAGTAGATCAGTAGTTGCTCAGCACTGCTCCAATAGTAGATCAATAGTAGCACAGCACTGATCCAACAGTGAATCAGTAGTTGCTCTGCACCGCTCCAATAGTAGATCAGTAGTAGATCAGCAATGCTCCAATAGTAGATAAGTAGTTGCTCAGCACCGGTCCAATAGTAGATCAGTAGTTGCTCAGCACTGCTCCAATAGTAGATCAGTAGTAGCACAGCACTGATCCAACAGTAAATCAATAGTTGCTCAGCACCGCTCCAATAGTAGATCAGTAGTAGATCAGCAATGCTCCAATAGTAGATCAGTAGTTGCTCAGCACCGCTCCAATAGTAGATCAGTAGTTGCTCAGCACCGCTCCAATAGTAGATCAGTAGTTGCTCAGCACCGCTCTAATAGTAGATCAGTAGTTGCTCAGCACCGCTCCAATAGTAGATCAGTAGTAGATCAGCAACGCTCCAATAGTAGGTCAGTAGTTGCTCAGCACTGCTCCAATAGTAGATTAGTAGTTGCTCAGCACCGCTCCAATAGTGGATCAGTAGTGGATCAGCACTGCTCCAATAGTAGATCAGTAGTAGATCAGCACTGCTCCAATAGTAGATCAGTAGTTGCTCAGCACTGCTCCAATAGTAGATCAGTAGTAGATCAGCACTACTCCAATAGTACATCAGCACTGCTCCAATAGTACATCCGTAGTTGATCAGCACTGATCCATTAGTAGATCAGTAGTTGCTCAGCACCGCTCCAATAGCAGATCAGTAGATAGTCGAACAGCACAGCTCTAATAGTAAATCAGTAGTAGATCAGCACAGCTCTAAAAGTAGATCAGTAGTAGATCAGCACTAACTAGCAGCAACGCCCTTTTTGTGCAAAGCCATGACAACGTCGTGTTTCCCTGCAGGTAACCATGGTTAACAGAGGAAGTACAATGATTTTAAGACCCACCCTTCTTTTAAAGCTTCCAGTCTGTTATTCTAACTCAATTAGCATGTGAAATTATCTCCAGCCTTGTCCTCGTCAACACTCACCTGGGTTAACAAGTAGATCACTGACATGATGTCAGTTGGTCCTTTTGTGTCAGGACTGAAATGCAGTGAAAACCTTTTGAGGGGATTAAGCTGCTTTTCATGGCAAAATAGGTCTTACAATTAATTGCAATTCCTCTGATCACACTTCATGACATTCTGGTTTATATGTAAATTGCCATCATAAAAACTGAGGCTTTGAAAAATGTTTGGTTTTTATTGCATCTATTATGTATGTGATACAGTGCCAACGATATTTTTTTTCAATAACTGACAGTTGCAAGACAGAAACAAGGGGTAATATTAGTTCGGTTTCAATCATTAGTTGCACTGCCAACATATGAAATCGGCCACTACTGAAATTATAACAGTGCGGGCGCCATTTTGGTTCAGGAAACTATTCTGTCCTAAGCCAGCCCATCACTGCACGTCGCTTCCTTATGTGTTTCAAGTCATAAGATCATTCGTTGGTTTGTGAGGCAGAGCAATGACCGCTTCTTTGGTTGTTCAGAGGTTAGCAGGAGTCTCGGGGGCGCTTGCTGTCGCAGCCGGGGCATACGGAGCTCACGGTAACAATCCACAACTTAATTATTTTACGCCGCGTGACAAGCAGTTTGTCCAATCGAGGTTTACTTAAAACGGCAGGCTACTGTACTGTAACGCTGCATGATACACTATCGATTCATTGAGCCGTCGGGGAGAGATAGTTCATTACAGAAAGTCATAGTATGGTGTGAATACATATACAATAACAGTATAACTCTGCTAATGCTATACTGTACCATTGTAAATTGCACCTAGCCAACATGCCCTATCCGGTAGGCTGTACGCTGAACACATTATGATTGTGGCACACTTATTATCACATGACCTGATGTTTATATGACCATATTGTTGCTGTTGCCGTTCCATTTATAATATCATATTGTATTAATGTAGGTTTCAAAAACAAAGATCCAGATGATTACTCCAGAGCGGTAAGTTTGTTTTACATTTTAATATATACAGAGTATTGAGATACTGGCTCAATGTTTGACAGTGGATTGGTAAATATCTTGTTAAATGCGCGTTATTGATGTAAGAAATAACGTATATTTACCGCGGGCTAAAATAAATACACTGCTTTATAAATAAATTGACAACATAGCTTCGTTGACACTTATCTTTTATTCCAGCTGGGCAAGTTAAACCCCATTTGTGCCTTCCTTTCACCTTGCCACTGAGACAGAGATGGTCCCTAGTTTAATAATTGACTCTTTATCCTCCAACAGCTTTATGAGACAGCCAACAAGTACCACTTCTACCACAGCATTGCTTTGCTGGGGGCATCCCGCTGTAGGAAACCGGCTGTGGTATGTAGTGTTGTGTCATTTATGCTCATCAATATTAAAGCATTAGTAATTATTTTAATACAATCTTGTTTCCAAAAACGCTATGTATAGTGTAAAGAAAAACTGAATACTATGATGTGCAAATCATTTACACCCTATATTCAATAGAATATAGTATCAATACAACATATCAAATGTTGAAACTATGCAATGCTATTGTTTCTAGGAAAATACATGCTCACTTTCTATCAGGTTTTAAAAAAGCTGGGACAGAGGCACCCAAAACCTGGTAATGTGGTATAATGCTAAAAAACTAAACCTGGTGAAAAATCACCAGGCAGGTCAGTAACATGATAGGGTATTAAATTATAATTCCGGAGATGATGGGCCTGTCAGTAGTGGGAATGGTTTCACCACTCTTTGAAAGACTGCACAGGCAAATAGTGCAACAATTTATGAATACCGTTTCTCAACTTAAATTGCTAAGAGTTTGGGGATCTGATCATTTATGGTACACTATCGTTAAAAGATTCAGAGAATCTAGATTGATCTTTGTACCCAAGGGACAAGGGATTTTCAGGAAATATGGATGGGGTCCTCTGGGATAAAGAGGAGAGGGACCATCTGGCTTGTTATCAGTGTAAAGGGGAAAAGCCAGCATTCGTGATTAGGCACATGATGAAATGACAAATACAGCAGAGACCCTGAACTGTTAAGCAGCTGCAATCCTATATCAAGCAAGAATGGGACAATTCCACTTTAGAAATGGCAGCAATTAGTCTCCTCAGTTCCCAAATGTTTATAGAGTATTGTTTAATGAAGAGGTGATGCCCCACTGTGGTAAACATGCCCCTGTCCAAGCTTTTTTGAACTGCTGGAGTCAAAAGCAAAAAGGGGCATATATTCTTCCCAAAACTACAAGCTATCTCCGTTTCAACACTTGCTTTTGTTGTCTTTGTACCACTTTCAATTAAAAACGGGGATGAAAGATGTGCACATCATTGCATTCTGTTTTTATCCACATTTCTCGCAGCATCCCAACTTTTTGGAAAACAGAGTTGTAAAGAAATATATATGAATATTTTTTCCCAGAACTGTGCACACTGGTCTGGAAAATATGGCGTGTCACTTTTTCCCTTTTCTGCAGGCGGGAGCTCTCCTTTTATTGGGAACGGGGGCATTCTGTGGGTCCTTGTATCACCAGGCCCTGACTGAGGACCCTGTGCTGAGGAAATTGGCTCCGTACGGTGGCGTCTTCCTGATTGCTGGTTGGCTCGCAATAGCTATCTGAACTCTTACTTTCAACCACTGGCTCTTGACTCTTGCTCAATGACCTCTCGATTCCGGACACAAACTGACTGTTATGTTCAGAGGCCAGAGAAGTAAAGATTTCAGCAGAAGTGTATTATGGGAAGAGGTGTTGGGGTAATGGGCCACTTATCTACACCACCAGGTGTCTGGCCGTTGGTGTAAAAAAAAGATAAGGTTGTATCGTATTCAAACATAATTCTCTCCTAGCAGTGCTTGGGGGTGTGTGTGTGTGTGTATTTGTGCTTTTGAGTATGATTGGCCTAAAATATGAATCTATTTTTGTTCTTTTTAGTGAATAAACCTTTTGCAAACAATTGAATTGCCACACTGTACTCATGGATCCCCCCATTCTGTGGTAGCTTTCTAATTGTAAATCTCTCTCAAGGGTGGTCATCTAGATATCATAACGTTTCTTTAATATGCAGAAAGCAAGGAGGGTTGATTGACCTTGTCTTTGCTCCTCTGTATACAATTTGTAACAAAAGGAAATGTACTAGATCTATTTTGTTCCCCCCTCACTTGCATTTTGTGTGTGTGTGTGTCCGGTTTGTGCAGTGACCTTTGAAAATGTCCTCGTTAATATGCAGGTGCGTCTAGAGCTCATAAGCCAGCGACTAACTGACACCGTTGAAAGTAGCGGAAATTGTATTGACTTAAGCACATCCTAATGAACAATGATCATGACTCATAAAACGCTCATCAGAAATGAATGGACATCTAGGTCAGGCTATCAGGCTTTTTTCTTCTGGCAGCCCAGTGTTGGAACAAAATGTTCCCCCTTTATGAAATACTTCTGAATCCCTACCTTTTCAAAGAGTATGTAGAAATGTATAATATCCACATATCAGCACATTATTCTATATTCATTTTTCTTATACTAAGATATCTTGCAGGTGCCTGACACATTAACTCATATTCTGATCTAAATTACTTCCTGTAAATAAGGCTTAGCACGGATGCCTGTTAGGCATTGTGGGAATGGAAATAGTAGGTACAATATCACCCAAGGTGTTTACTGTATACGTGTGCATCAAGTTGGTCTGCCGTCTTTTGTGTTTCCGGTTGTGTTAGCCCAGACCTGCTTCAACCATATTGTGGTAGCCTGCAGTTTTGCACTGCCATTTCAGTTCTAACAGGACTGGTTTCTAGCTAAGTGGTTGTGAGGGATGGGGAAAGAGACCGCATTAACTGTATCTCAGAGGTTCAGGAATTTTCTGAAACTTGTCTGCAACATTTGCACCACAATTGGTGGATTTAGTGGGCACGGTGAAGCCAATCTGATCAGTTGCTTGTTGAATCTGGGAATGACAGGAAATGGGATGTACACACTGAAATCTGGGCAGGAAGTGAACATTATAAAAGAAGAATATAATTAAAAGTAGGAAAATGCTAGACGTGGATTAGATAAATTGTTAATTAAACTTTTGTTTTGTTCTGCATACCTTTTAAGAACTTATTTTAGGAAATGCGGTGGATGACCCGAAATGCTGTCTGTATCTAATGAACAACTCTTGGATGTCACTTGAGGGACAAATGAAAATGAAGTGAACTGCTTGTTCAGCATCTGGAAAAGTAATCTGGCACCAAAGCACATGTTTTAGCTGTAGGTAGTCTTACACAAACTTGCTTTGCATATTTTCGTCTTGCAAATCCTGGTTTTATTAAAATAGAAGTAATTCTGAGAATACACATGAACACATTCTTATGTAGATTTAAAGCATATCTAAGTGCTGTATTACCGTTCCAAGAATACCATGGGCAGATTTTCCATGTTAATGTTCTAGATTTCAAATAAAGAAATGGTAAACAATTATTTTGGTGTAATATGAGAAAATGTATTCACATAGTCATTAGAAATCTTAAGAGTTTAATGAAACGACTTTGATTAAGAATATGCCTTTAGTTTGCTGTTTACATTTTAAATAATAATAATAATAATTTTAACCAAAAGCTAAATCATTAGTCTAAGAACTGCATTAGAATGTACTACTCTCTTTAGCTAATGCCACTCCATCTACAAGTAGCTAATGTCGTGACTGTCTGGCATTGACAATTAATAGAATGTTAGCTAAAAAGACTTGTCTATACTAGAGTGTATTACATTGTCTATTGCTGTCACCGTCAAATTTACTAGGCAAATAGAACGTTTTTATATTCAACGATATTTGACCAACATAGTACTCTTTCCAATCTCAGACCAGGATTGCGCTGCACCGTCCTTATCTTAACTGATGTTGTAGGCAACATAAAAGGTTCACACATTTATTCATGGCATACAAATCCAATTTGTAGTTTTGGGAGGTGTATTACACTCACTACTAATCCCAAGATCCTCCGTGGAAGACCATGATTTCCGGGATCTGTGTTTCTAGGGGGAAGGTGGCGCTTGGGACCTGTTGGAAATGACGGGAATAGAAATCGGATTTCAATATAAAGACCTAAACAGTAAGCCTGGAAGATAGCAAAGAAATTACATCCTATCTGCGTGCTCAGGGTGTGTTTTCTGGTTGACATTAATATTAGATAATTCATTCAGATAGTAAAACGTTGCGACGTGTGAAAGATTGGCTGTCTCAGATGTGTTGGTGCACTTATCACCACCTGTCCGGCTACCAGTCGTCTCGCTAGCGAATTAATGCTAGCTAACTAGTCATCTTATTAACGAAAATCGATTATAGTATGTCCTCTCCAAAGTAGTGTACCTGAAGTGGATATTGATTGCTTTTATCAGAATCAGGTTTCTTTAAGTTGACTAGCTAGCCTGCTATCGGTGTTAGATGTCTAGACTGTGGCATGAATTAGCCAGTTAATTAGCGTGCTAGATTCTACTGTAGCTATTTAGCTTGCCAGCTAGCTTGCTAATTGACCTAGTTTTGAGGACAGCACCCATGCTGTTACTGACTGTAAGTAGCTATGATTTAAAAAACACTGCTTTTCAGATTACTGACAACTTTGATGTTCATTTGTGAATCTGCATCGGAGGTGTTTACGATAGGTTAACATATTAAACAATAACAGAGTTGGTTTGCTGTCTACTGAGCTATTTAAGTACATAGCATTTTTATGTGTGATCTTAATCATAACTGTGATTCATAACGCTGAGTTCCAGGTGTCACGCCCTGTTCAATTTCCATTTTGATGGCCAACTACACTGGCAATAGGCAAGCGAGTAGTTATGAGTGGCAACCCCTTCACATTTATAAACACAAAGTTCTATACCTAACCTTCCTCCACTATAGGGTGCAAATCACCATGGAGACACTAATGAGTGCTGTGGCCCCACGGTCTCCTGCCCCGGTGAAGAAGGCCTCAGAGGTGGACTTCCGTTCGGGGGCCACACTGGAGCAGCTGTCCGCCCAGGTGTCTGAACTGGTCACCCTGGAACAGGGGGAATTTGGGGACCAGCTGGCCCTGGAGGTACACACAGCCAAAGACTTCATCTTTAACATGCTGGGTAGGTGGCAAGACACTATAAATATACACATGTCCAAGTAGAAGGGAGAATGTGGTAAAACTCTTAGGTATTCTGGGCTGTATTCTGAACATTTGGTCCAACAGTGTATTTAACGGTTATTTAAGACAAAGGAAATGTGGAAGGAATGTGTGGGTTGTATTTATTTTATCATGGCCCTGGAGTGTGTTATCGAAAGGTGAAGTGAGTTTTTTGGACCAAAAGGTGGCGCTCTTCCCTCTTCCCTCTCCCTTTTTGCTCCTTGAGCTTACTCCTTTGCTCTTTCCGGTCTGATCTCCTTGTCTGTCCCAGTGCTACTGGAACCTGAGTCTTTTGGGCCAATGCCCGCGTGTGTTTTCTCTTTATCTGGAAGTTCTCCATTTGTTGTCCCTGTCCATCCATCCACTTCTCTTCTTACTTTCTCACATTCCTTTATTCCCTTGTGTCAATGCTCCGTTTCTTTGTTTTCGTTCCCTTTATCTTTCTTTGGCTTTCTCTGCGTCTCGTAATGTTTCTTTCGCTCCAGTCCTGTTTGTGGATCAAGTGCAGCTTGAGGGAACCACAATGCCAGCTGGCTTATTGGATCCTCAGCAGCTGTGACTAGAAGTCACGACTGGCAGTGGGTATGTGTTTGGGCAAAAAATAGCATAACGGACTCTTCTGCTAATCCAGTCAGATATTCGATTTGCTATAATGGTGCTTCTCCTCTTTTGTTTTTGAGCTTGCTAACCTAGCTTTGCTGCTTTGTCTCTGCCTTATACCATCATGTCTCCACCCCTGCCATCACTGTATACTCCCTCGTGCCCTCCCACTCCTTTACATCCCTTTGCCCCTCCTACTATCTCCTTTACATCCCTCTGTCCCTCCCACTATTTCCTTTACATCCATCTATGCAAATTAGCCTTGCCATCGGCACTAATGCACCCCCATACCATCAGGGATGCTGGCTTTTGAACTGTGCGATAATAACAAGCAGAGTGGTTCTGCTCCTCTTTACTCATTGCATTCTAATTTGTCAGACCACAGAACAGTTTTCCACTCTTAAATGTGCTCAATCCCAGTGAAGGTGGATGCATATTTGTCGTCTTTGCACGGTGGCATTTAAACTGCATTTGTGAATGTGTTCTCAGAAAATTGTTTTAGAATGTGTTCCTGAGCCCATGCAGTGATTTCCACCACATAATGCAATTTTACGTTGAGAAACGTTATTAATAAGTTGTTGCAGTATTTTGTTACAGTAAATAGTTGCAGTATTTGCCCCTGCAGTTTTTCACAGAGTGATGAACCATCCCCAACCTCACTTCAGGCAGGCCCATCTTCTCTGGAAGGATCTTTTAATACCTAATCATGTTACTGACTCGCCAATTGATCTAATTAGTTGTGTGATATTGCACTACTTTTCCACTCTTTTGTTAACTCTGTCCCAACTTTTGTTTTTAAACGTTTTGCTGGCATCAAATTAAAATGGGGCATATTTTTTCAAGAAACAATAATTGTCTCCAATTCCAGATTTCCTAGGTCGTCTTTGTACTACTTCGGTTGAATACAGGGTTTAAATAATTTGCCCGTCACTGCGTTCTGATTTCATGTAAATTGTACGCAGCGTCTCAACTCTTAAAAGCAGTGTTGTAGATGTATTGATAAAACCTTTTCCGAAAAATCTTTTTGCAGGAGAGTTCTTCCTGCATTATTTCTCAGTATATAGCTGCCAAAAGGCAGGATCCATTTCTCCCAATTCCTTTCCCCCGACACCCCTCCTTTTGCGCTCCTTTTTGCGCTGTTTAAATTCCTGCTCTCTGCCGGGGAACATATTTAATGGTTGTGTGGGATGTAAGTGCACTGTGCGTTAGCGGGTAGCCGTGTGTTTTGAAGTACTTTGAAGAGGAGGTAGCCCAGGCAGTTGAAAGGGAATATCTGCTGCCCGGCTACTACGTCTGATGAAATAGGCTTTCTAAATAAACCACATGGTGCGCGCAAACGCGCCTGCTTGTGCTCTTGCATGTGCACGCACCTGTGTGTGTGTGTCTGTTTCGAAAATTTGTCTGACTTTGTTTCTAGTTTGGTGGGGTTTTTTCAGCCTCATTGGGGCCGTGGGATTCTCCCCACTGGGTCCCTGCTGAGAGAGGGTCGGGAGACGGGTGAGGGTCGGGAGACGGGTGAGGGTCGGGAGACGGGTGAGGGAGAAGGGGAGGGAGACGAGGAGGGGAGAGGGGAGTATAGCGGTGAAGCAGCTATATAGAGTATAGCGGTGAAGCAGCTCCACAGTTTGACAGATCCAAGGAAGGAAAAGCCCTGTAGCTCCTCAGTAAACGCTATCAGGCTAAAGCCTCTAGCAACGCCCGTGGACACTAATGACTCTAGCGATTTAATAAATCATTTCACCACAACAAGGCTGTATGTGTCTGTAGTAATGTGGAATAACGTTGAAAGGCTAGATGTCTCGTGCTTATTGGGTTGTGGTTTAAATGCCGGGAGTGGGGCAGCGCTGTTAAACGTGAACTGATGGCCAAGGCCATATCAGTTTGTACCGCTGGCTCCAGCCCCAGCCCAACCTGAGGCCATGGAGTGAGAGAGGAACCGGTCACGCCCCCTTCAAGAGTACATGTTGTAGATCTAGTAAACGCCTTCGGCAGTAGTTGTGCCTCCTGTTGCGTATGCGCTGTTGGTATTCGTCATGTTTGACTTAACTTTTATCTTTTCCTGAGAGATGGGCTTGGAAGAGGAAAATTCCCTAATCAGACTAATGGCCGATCACTAGCTCCTTCCATCTTCAACTCAACATCTGTTCCTAGGCCCTGATCGTAGTCCAGAGACCCGATAATTGGATGTTACATTGTGACACGTCTACGCGGATGGGTACTCTTCCAAATGTCAGAGGACCATTACGCTATCAACATTCCATTGAAATTTAACAAAAATAAGTTAATGTTAAAACTACGTATACATTTACATGTAACTATGCAAAGTTTTTAGGGTCAGGTTTCTAAAATGCTGTCAGTTTGTTTTTAAGCAGCTTTGAACATTAGAGTATAAACAGGCACTAGTCCAGTGTTCTAGAATCCTGCTGTGTTCTAGATCCCTGCTGTGTTGTGTATACATGTCTTTGACTCTCAGAGACACTTTAGACTGCATCCCAACCAGTTCTCAACTCTGCTTAATGCAGTTTAGCTCTGGTCAAATGTAGTACACTAAATATGGATTAGGCTGCCATTTGGGTGGCACATTTGTTGGAACACACTCCCTTTTTTAATGAATGCCTCTGAACACCAGACTGATTACCTCCCTTTTGTCTTCCCCACAGATCTCATTAACCAATCCTTTGTTCTATACACTGCTTCAGAGTAGTTTTAAGTCAAACACAAAGAAAGCCAGAGAGGAGCGTAAGGGGGGCGACATTTAAGATTTCGCCGTGGTGCAGAAACAAGTTACGAGAGGTAATTCAAGCGTTGTCTCGAACAAGTCGATGCCCGCAAAGTCTGGAGTTCACGCACAGTTGAGAGAGGAAAAGACAAAGGCAAGAACAACTAATGAAAACCCAACAAGCTGTTGTTTTCTCTTCACAGCAGTGCTTGTTCTTTATTGTGCCTGCATGTCGACCTGCACCTCCTGCTGTGGGGATCACCCCCTCGTTTGAGACAACCAATCCGTGGAGGAACCTCTCGCATGGGTCCTGTGTGAACAGTTAGGGTGAAATGTTGTGTTTCCTGGGTAGGCCGGTGGTTCTCCAATCTTTTTTGCTCGATGTACCACCGACTTGCATGGATTTTGCAATGCCCAGACTTCCCCAAGACTTATGCTAGTTTTACCGGTAAGCCTGGTAGTAAGGGAAAGATCCAGTAGTACCTTTATAGTTTGGTCAAGTATATCCTAGTACCCCTATTTAAGAACCGCTGACTTAAGGCCTGTTTACATTCTGGGTGTGCAAAGTGCTGGATGGACTTATCTTGGTGTGCGTGCTCATTTCCAAAGTGGTTTGAACTAACACAGATATGTTTAAGACGTCCCGCACAAACAGACAGAAATTTCTTCAAATTTGCACAAATCCAACGGGGCTTGATCGAATATGTGGCGCGTACACCTGCATTTACACCAAAATAATCTAGCCTGTTTAATTTAATTTGTTATATTTAGTGCTTATGTTTGACTAAGCTCCTGCTTGATAAACAAAATTGTGTATTCTGGTAATGATGGTTTGTGTGTTGGTATATCTGGACTGTTCTTTATGTTGCCATTTGAACCATATGAAAATAAGTATTTTATTGTTGTGATGCTTTAGTGATCATTGTCAAGGATTGTGGAAAGGGCATTTGCCGACCGAGTGCCAGGCCAGATTCAAACTCATGCTTTTGCCGGAGGCACCGTGCCAGACCACAGGACTATTGTAAGCCATGGCTGTATTTTATTGACCATTTGCCACCTTTGTAAAGATTTCACACTTAAACAAGTTCGAAAGCATTCCAGAATTGAACTTACCATTGTGTGCATGTGCAAATTCCTATTGCTTCATGACTACTCCCTTATTTTGTAGTAACTTACCCGGTTTAACTCAAATGTATCAGAAAGATGTCAGCTTGTTTGTGTTGACATGTCCAACTAATCAAAGGTATGTTTTGGTGTTCCTCATGGCTAGGTTTTGGGGCCACTTTTGTTTTCATTACGTATGCTGCCTCATGGTGAATTCATCCAGAATCATTACGTCAATGGAGCCCCAACATTTCCTACCATGGAAGGTTGGGATTCAGACGTGAGGAAGTGGATGACCAAATGTTTTTTGCTTTTAATGTCTGCAAAAACTGACATTTGTTGTAATTTCTCACAATGAACCTCTACGGTTGTAAGCTAATATCTCAGAAAAAGGAGACCTGGGTTACTCTTGATTTTGATTTATTTGAAGAGTTTTTCGTTTTCCCATCTTTGTTACATTGCAAAAAATCAGAGACATTTTATCCAAACATTTGTCAGAAAAGATCATTCTATTACGTGCTTTTGTTACTTAAAGAATAGAATATAGCCTTGGTCTTGTCTCCAGTTACCATGGTAAGACAATACAATGAAGTTAGTGCTGGACTTTGCTGCTAGAATCTTAGCTAGAATGAAAAAGATTTTATCACATTACTCCAGTCTTAACCTCATTCCGCTGGCTGCCTACCAGGGCTGACTTACGTTTTCCTATTCACTTACAAAGCATTACCTGGATTTGCTGTGGTCCAGCCAAACACATTTACGTACATTAAGATCACAAGATGCAGGTCTCCCAACTGAGCCTAGAATTGCCAAAGAAACAGACTGGAGACACGACTTTCTCCCAAAGTGCATATGATCTGCCAAATGAAAGTGATATGTGCAGAATCAGTCTTAACCTTTAAGTGACTACTTATGACTCATCTCTTCATCAACGTCTATGATTAAGTGTAGTTTGGCCCAAGGGTATCAAGGTAAACGGAAAGGCACTGGATTTACAATGTCTTTGCCAGCCAGGTTCTCATCCTCTGGGATGCCATCTCTCCAATGCCCTTTGGGGGTGCAGTAACTGGCATACTCTGGTACCCCTTTGCTGTCCTCGTGCGAGGGAGTGAAATCTGGTAGATATACATCCACCTTTTATTAAGGTTGTAGTCGGTGCCCGAGGGACTAGGGTCAGTCTAGTTATTTTTCTTACTTTTCGACCCAACTAGGTTATTTTTCTTAGCCACAGTGAATCTGCTCGGTCGTTGCTTGATTTTTGTCTATTATTGGTGGTCCAGTCTGTTATTGGTGGCCCAGGCTAGTCCAGTCTGTTATTGGTGGCCCAGGCTAGTCCAGTCTGTTATTGGTGGCCCAGGCTAGTCCAGTCTGTTATTGGTGGCCCAGGCTAGTCCAATTGTTTAAGCCGCTGCCTCACATTCCCCCTCCCTCTTTTTCTTCCCTCTATTTTTCTTCCCTCTGTTCTCCCTCCCTATATTCCCCCCTTCTCTCATGGTCTCCTTGGTATTTTTTCCTTCATCCATTTACTGAGTCAGTGCATTGAAAGCCGCTTGACATGTCACCACATGTAAAACCAAGAGGGACACACTACAGTCATAAAACAACATTTAATTGCTCCATCTTGAAGTCATACATCGGTCCCCGAACACGATCCACAGCTCTATTAAACTCAAACACACACACACACACTTATCTTTTAATAACCTTGGTTCCGCTGTCCAGTGTTAGCCTCTGACCCTCTTGAGCTTCAAAAGTAGGTTTCTCGCTTCACCGATTCCAGACATTACACTGAATCGGATTAAATGGGAACAAATTCTCCCCCAGTGTCTAATTCAAAGAATGGGCATGGCCTATTTTCAGAGCTGGAAATAAAAGCTAGGCTAATCTCTGGGCTTGAAGTGAATTTATAAACACTGGACCCGACAGGGAGCAGAACATGCAGATTGGAGACGAGTTAGGGTGTCAGTTACACACACCCATTACCCATGTCTGTGTTGTGTGTGTCTGTAATCTGTCTCCTTGAGTCTCTGCGATGACACTTTCTCTGCATTAATGTAAGGGCTTGTTTCGATGGCTGATAATTTCCTTTCAGTGGCTAATCGTTTAAGTTTTAAAAGACTCTAGATGTCAATGCTAATTCAACTGCTTACTCGGGTGGGAATAGGCCTATATGGATAGGGCTTCTCTACAGGTAATATTAAATGCGTACTATGATGGCAGTTTAGAATCAGTTTAGAGCCTAGAGGCAAAGTATTGGTGTACCCTATATGTTCAGGACCATCTTTAGATGGAAATCGAATATATCAATATTATATATATTTTTTTTTATTTGAACTTAATATTTAGGTAAGAGATTTAAGATTTTAAGACAATGTACCACCTTAAAACACCGATACAAGCACAAGATGTACTACTCCAAATAATAACTAATGTGCACACCTTTTATCTCGTCATCTTGGAAAAAACTGGGGAGTATATATTTGACATGCCAGAACATACCCTAGCCTAGACCAAAGGATTCCTGAAACAAGACGGACGTTACAGACATGACACTTTTACTCTACCTTTCGCTACATAAACTAATTCTACATGGATTCTGTAACACGATTGCAGTATCTCTTTAAAATGCATGGTGAGGCGCGAAACATTAAAGACGGAGAAAGACAAGGCTTTGAGTGATGGGAGAAACTGGTGTCCTAGGTCACCACGTAGTTCCCCAAAGTGACAACTGTCATCTCCAAATAGTCTGCCTCTGAGCTCTCCTTGCCGTGCAAAGAATTGAGGCGACCACACCTGTTTTTTTTTTTTTTTTTTTTTTTTTCTTATGCAACTTTTTATGCAAATTAAATTGTGATATAAATTACAACCTTGGTAAAGACTGATTCAATTGAATGCTCATTCTATTGCCAAAATGACGTCTATGTCGGTATCCCTTTTCCCTGTTTTGAAACAATTCGTTTTATACAGTATACTTTTACAAAATGTATTCCCTCCTCCCCAATCCTGGTTGCTTTATCTGTGTAACAATCCCACAATAACATCTAAAACCGTACTGCCCAGTATTAAAATCAGATATGTGTTCATGGTAAAATGTATTATTGTACTCTGGCATTTAAAACAAGGCCAAACATACATATACTGTATTTTTTAACAAATCTCATCCATGTGCCAAAGGATAATTGGACCTCACCTAGAAGATGTTACCTAATAAGGTGTCACATATTTCTGGGCGCGTTGTGAAAGTGTGTTCACACCGTTTCTCACAACCCCCCCCCCCCCCCCACACTGTGAAAAACACCTGATATGACACAAAGGCGGTGGTTTTCTTCGTTTTTTTCTTGATTTGTTTTGCGCTTCGTGGGAAATGATTGGCCGGAAGCCAGATCAATGGAATGCTATTCCAATTCCAAAGGCTTTTCAGCCTTTTTCCTCACCCCCAATGACGTGCCCTTCCTTCCCTCCGCCTGCTTCTCATTCCCAGTAACTCCGCTCTTATTCCCCTCTGCCTGGGCCGTGCAGTTTGAACAGTCAGTCCGGCCGTGTTCAGTACATTTAACTAAGAGGGCGTTAAGCCAGGGCTGGATGGGCCGCTAGTGGGGAAAATAACATGAAACCATGCACTGCAGACTCTGAACAACTGAAGGAGCTTTGAGGGGAATATCCATATATGTATAACAGAACCCTACCCTGCGCTGCTGTTGGATTTGCCTTTGGATTGTCTTGCTCATTCTATCTCTGTGTGCGTGTGCGTGTGCTCCAGGCCTAGTTCAGAAGGTGGACCAGCGCCTCCCTGTGGCCAACGAGTACCTGCTCCTGTCGGGTGGCGCCAGGGAGGGCGTCCTGGACCTCAACCCCGAGGAGTTGGGGGACTACGTGAAGGGGGCCGATTTTGATCTGGACTTCACCCTTCTGGTGCCCGCTCTCAAGCTGCACGATCGCAACCAGGTCGGTGCCGTGAAAATGCCCCTTGAGGTGCCGTTGGTTCCTGAGGGGAGGTCGGATTTCGTCTTAAAAGTGCAATTGAAATGGAATGGAAATTAGCGTATTTATTCTTCCCGTTACCACAGTGATGTTTCTTTTGACATCACGTGTAGTTAATTCATTTGGATTCAGTTTTATTTGCAACGCTGTTCCCTGAATTATCTGGGGTTCGATCACTAACAGGAATTATGGAAGAGAACAATGTCAATATTAGACTATTCATTTAAACATGATTGGTACAGAAGCTCGCTTATTGGTGTTCATTTTGAAATCCTACTATAGCTACAAATGCTCAATGTAAATCATAGTAACATGGTTTTGTGTGGATGACCCTGTATTCCGACATGCTCTGTCTGCAAGCGGCCGCCGTATGTGTCATTAAGTGTGAATCATGTTGACTGGTGCCTTCGCCAGCCGGTCACGCTGGACATGCGCCAGTCTGCCCCCTGCCACTCCTGGCTGTCGCTGCGTCTCTGCGACCACAACACCCTGGCCAGGTGGAGGATCTGCTGCCAGGACGAGAACGGCCTCCCCCCTGAGGAGGAGGAGGAGGAGGAGGAGGAGGAAAGGGGGATGAATCACAAAGCCTCTGGTGCCGTCCCCCCGTCACTCCAGGTTTTACCCATTTTTGTTATTCTACGCTGTGTAGGTAAAGCATTTGAAAGTGTGTCACAATGATTCGAACCCGGGGCCCTGATCTGATTCCAGTCCCCCCAGCCGTCTCTGGACGGCTGCTACTTCTCCCCGGCGCTGGTGGCGGACTGGTTCTGGGGAGTGGTCGGGGAGGCGGTGGACGAACTGAGGCGCTCCCCGCAGAGAGGCATTCCCATCCCGGAGAGGCTGGAGCGCAACGGGCCCTTGACCACCCTCATCCTCCAGGCGGGCTCCAGCCGCGTCCTCTACGACCTGCTGCCCGTGGTGTCGTTCCGGGGCTGGCCGGCGGTGGCCCAGGGCTGGCTCACGGCCAACCACTTCTGGGACGGGAAGATCACGGAGGAGGAGGCCATCTCCGGGTTCTACCTGCTACCCTGCCCGGCCCCGATGGGGGGGAGACCCGACCGCGAGTGGAGGCTGGCCTTCTCACGCAGCGAGGTGGGCAGAGAATTACCTGCTTAGACGCTAGCTCTTACATCTGTCTTTGTTCCTTTGGCCATCTGCTGGGGGTATTGTTTACCGCTTTTGAGGTAACTGTTTATCGCCCCTGAAGCGACGCCTAACCGCCCCTGAGGCGACGCTTAACCGCCCCCGAGGCGACGCTTAACCGCCCCCGAGGCGACGCCTAACCGCCCCCGAGGCGACGCCTAACCGCCCCCGAGGCGACGCCTAACCGCCCCCGAGGCGACGCCTAACCGCCCCCGAGGCGACGCCTAACCGCCCCCGAGGCGACGCCTAACCGCCCCCGAGGCGACCCCTAACCGCCCCCGAGGCGACGCCTAACCGCCCCCGAGGCGACACCTAACCGCCCCCGA
>JACXGK010002217.1:30028-41196 GCA_016801125.1 Novumbra hubbsi | reverse complement strand
GGGACGAGGGCAGAAAAACAGCGATTTCCTGTTCCGTATGTAACGCAGTACTTTCGACGCGGTTACAAATGATAGCTAAAGAAGTGTCCCAGGTTATATTCAGACAGAGGGATATTATGGGAAGAACCTGCCAACCTACTAAGACAGTTACATCTGTGAAATAGTAAAACAAGTCAAGACAACAGTTTATTCAACAAATAACATTAAAGCCATTTAAATAACCAAAAACATGTGAAAATAACGTGTCGACTCGCAACGTAAAATTATTAAGGCGATGTCTCAAATCATGAGATGAACATTCTAGAAGATATCTGCCATATTTTCGTTATGATATTATAGCCCCAGAAGACGCACGAAAAACAATCTACACAAATGTTGTTCATCACAGATGAGCAACTTAGATTTGAACATGACATACTTTCATTTTGCGAGTATAATATTGAAAAAAATGTATAACGGGCACTTTGTTTTCCGATCTCAATTAAAACATAAATATTACATAATAGTATATAAATAAATAGCAAACTTAACTTAAATAATAGATCATTTGATAAATACAATCCAATAATGTTTTCACTACGTTCTATACCGCTAACTCAAATCTAAGTGTTGTGTGAAAGTTTAGGTGAAACCCAAAAAACTCAGGAGCTCTGTCCAATACCTGACTGAAACGTGAAGTTAAATGTTGACAAGTAGTCACTGATCCGAAACAACTGAGAGGAGTGTGTTATATATCTAGTTACAATAAGACGATAGAAATCACGCTTTCATGCTAAACTTTGGCGGTATGAATTAAATAAAGCCCCTGGACAGATGCTGATTCTACCATAGAGGTGGATAGAGGACTGTTCTTAACACTGTGCAGTACTGGCCTTAGCCTCTATGGCATTACTCTGATTACTCATTCAGACCCTAAACCCACAGAATTAATTATGATAAAATGGTTGAAAAGTTGATTTCCCACACATTTTATGCAGACGTTTTTTTATGAATCATACTGGGACAGTCCTTGCTTACCTAGCCCATCTTGAAATTACTATTGAAGCTGCATGGTATTTAGGGAAATGTATCGGTATTTGGCCCAAATTATGATAGTTCTGACAGAGCACTGTTTATTGGATGCTCACATATTGATACATTCACTAAAAAGAAGCATGCTTCTAGAATCCTCTGTTATTGTTCTAGAATACTCTGGTATCCCATTATTAGTTACCAACCATTGTACTGACAAGCAACAGCACAAATAATAAACTTGTTTGGAAATCTCGGCAAGAGAATTATTATTAAAACACTGGAACTTTGTTTCTAAAGAGGACCTCAGATACGGCACTAATGACAGTTAGATTGCAAACAGTTATTGAGTAGTTATTGATATACGTATAATTAATAGTAAAGATAATTTAACAAATATATAATATCTGTTTCACAAATATCACCCTATTCCCTTTGCAGTGCTCTACGTTCCATCAGGGCACTAGGGACAAGTTTGGGATGCACAGGGGAGTTTTTTTGGGCACGGAAATTCAATGATTCACTAAATGGCTCATCCAAAAATTACATCGCAAGCTGCCATTTAGCTTCATCAGTCAGTCAAATCGATCAAACAATCATTCATCATTTCATGGATATACTTTTGGACCATTACAATAGCCATGGCTACATTCCTGAACAGTGCTTAGCGTTTGATATTGATTTTGCAGAAGGCGATCCTCAAACAATCGATATAAATGCTCTATAGGATCCATACATTTGTCCTCGGGATTCTCTGGAGCACGTTAGGACAACGCCAACGAACCATCCGTGTCATTATTCTGAAGAATGTGCAGCCGTGCGTCGCTTCATGACCAGGTGAACAGGCTGAGATACGTTTGGCATTCAGCCGAGTTCTGGGACAGGCGGAGGCTCCTCCCCCCGCCTGTGACATCATCCAGCCAATCGGGGCTCTCGATGGGTTATAAAGGCGGGAGGAGAGTGAGGAGGTGATATGACCAGGAGGTCCACGGGTGGAGGAGGACCTTGCTCCTGCTAATCACCTCCCCACAGTTCCTCC
This sequence comes from Novumbra hubbsi, assembly GCA_016801125.1. Classification (NCBI taxonomy): domain Eukaryota; kingdom Metazoa; phylum Chordata; class Actinopteri; order Esociformes; family Umbridae; genus Novumbra; species Novumbra hubbsi. The sequence goes on along the minus strand of JACXGK010002217.1, from coordinate 39,146 downwards.
TTCCCTCCCTCCCTCTCCTCATCACTGCAGGTATCTGTAGACCTTGAAGCAGTGGTTTCCAGAGTCGGCTACCACGACGTGTCCATCAGAGGTGAGGGCCAGTCCTTGGGGTCCGTATAGGGGGTCCGCCGAGGTGTTGATATAGGACAGGAAGGAGCCACTGCCGTCAAATACCTAAGGGGAGAGAGGGGTGTGTGGGTATCAGGGGAGTTTGTCAGCAATACGGCCCAAGATGTGACATGGCCAATACGGGTTTCTGTAAGGCACGACACCATGCGGAGTGCCTGGATACAGCCATCATGATAATACATAAAATACCCTTATAACTGCGGAATAGGAGGTTACATTGACTCAGCCATGTTTTGTTGCTCTTGTTTAGTAAAACAGGCTCTCGTTTTAGAGCTAGTGGATCAGATTGACTTGGAGATTCTTTCACTGCTAGCTCTAAAAGAAGGGAACAATTGAATGTAACAGTGCCCTCTTTGACATATGTGACTGTACCTGAATGTAACAGTACCCTCATTGACATGTGTGACTGTACCTGAATGTAACAGTACCCTCTTTGACATATGTGACTGTACCTGAATGTAACAGTACCCTCATTGACATGTGTGACTGTACCTGAATGTAACAGTACCCTCATTGACATATGTGACTGTACCTGAATGTAACAGTACCCTCTTTGACATATGTGACTATACCTGAATGTAACAGTACCCTCATTGACATATGTGACTGTACCTGAATGTAACAGTACCCTCATTGACATGTGTGACTGTACCTGAATGTAACAGTACCCTCATTGAAATGTGTGATTATACCTGAATGTAACAGTACCGTCATTGACATGTGTGACTGTACCTGAATGTAACAGTACCCTCATTGACATGTGTGACTGTACCTGAATGTAACAGTACCCTCATTGACATGTGTGACTGTACCTGAATGTAACAGTACCCTCATTGACATGTGTGACTGTACCTGAATGTAACAGTACCCTCATTGACATGTGTGACTGTACTTGAATGTAACAGTACCCTCATTGACATGTGTGACTGTACCTGAATACGGCTGTTCCCCCAGTCAGCCACAATGATGTTCCCGTTAACGTCCACAGCCACGCCGGTGGGGGCATTAAACTGACCGTTTCCCTCACCGTTAGAGCCAAACTTCAATAACAGTTCTCCCTCTGTAGTGAACACCTGACATGAAGGTGACAGGTTGGTTCTATCATTTAATGGTCTCTGATCATTTTAACATCCTGCCATTGGGTGCGTTCCACCCAGTGACAAAAGCAAATGTTTACATTGCTACTTCTGTGCGGGTGTTGTCTTGAAGAATGTAAAGTAAAATATTAGGATCAATAATAATAATATTAATGACAGTAATGACAGTCATGAGCAGTTATACCTTGACCGAGTGGTTGTGGAAATCTGTCACTATGATCTCGTTGCTATTGTTGACAGCTGCAAAGTGAGGACCTGAAGAAAGAGGTCATTGTCATTACCAACATTATCACCGTCTTTAATAATCATTGTTATCCTCACTGTCAACACCATCGCCATTATCATCACCGTCTTCACCATCCTTTAGATTATCAACGCACCAGCAAACTGCTTGTCTCCGTTCCCGCGGCTACCAAACTTAGTAACAAGCTTGCCGGTTGGCTGAAAGATGAATACGGTGCAGGCTTTGTTGTCAACGACAATCACATGTCCGTTCTTATCCACGGACACACCCTTTGGGCCCATCAGCCTACCAGAGCCCAGCTTGGCCTGAGGGATAGAAAACACAACAAATCAGAGGACAGCTTTTGACCCGTACAGCAGCACCTATGACAACATATGACTGATGTGTTTCAGCAGTTTGTCACTCGTTCAGGGTTTACTCTAGAGTCAAGAACTCTGCCTCCTAAAGGTCAGTACTATATGTCACCAGAATGTTACCAGAATGCTTACCTTATGTCACCAGAATGTCACCTTATGTAACCTCATGTCACCAGAATGTCACCTCATGTCACCAGAATGTCACCTCATGTCACCAGAATGTCACCTCATGTCACCAGAATGTCACCTTATGTCACCAGAACGCTCCCCTCATGTCACCAGAATGTCATCTTATGTCACCAGAATGTCCCTCATGTCACCAGAGCGCTCACCTTGTACTTGCCCTCGCTGGAGAAGATGCTAACCCACTTGTTGTCATAGTCTGCGATTATGATGTCACCATTGGGGTGAACAGCCACCCCCGTTGGTCGTTGGAGTTGCCCTGGCGAGCGACCCCTCACCCCAAAACGACTCTTAAACTCACCCTCATTGGAGAAGATCTGTACAGACGACAGAGGTAGAAGTTGGGTTAGGTTAGGGTTTCTGGGGTTAGTGTATGTGTTATAGTTTCTGGGGTTAGTATGTGTGTTATAGTTTCTGGGGTTAGTGTGTGTGTTATAGTTTCTGGGGTTAGTGTGTGTGTTATAGTTTCTGGGATAGTGTGTGTGTTATAGTTTCTGGGGTTAGTGTGTGTGTGTTATAGTTTCTGGGACAGTGTGTGTGGTTACCTGGACACATTGGTTATTGCTATCTGCTATTAGAATCTTGCCAATGGAAGAGGCTGCAACTCCTTGAAGGTTAGTAAACTCTCCCTTATTTCTCCCCTTTGTACCTGGATGAAAACAGACACAAAGAGAGACAGTGAGAGAGATAGAGAGAGGGATCTCTTTATAATTGACCCCCTCATGACCCTCAAAGTTACAACACATTTCTAACCGATCCTGAAGATCAGGTCGTCCTCAATGGGGTTTTCTCTTCGCCTGGGGGTCCCCAGAGCGCTGCCCGTCCTCCGGGACCCCTTCTTCTTGCTGCTGGACCCGGGGGACTTCCCTCTCCGCTTCGCCCCCTCGGAGGACCCCGTAGAAGTGGTGGCGGTGGCAGCCAATGATGTGGCGGCGGTAGTGGGCGGGGACTCCTGGAGGGAGGCGGGAACGCAAGGTTAGATACACAGTCCCACCCAGTCACACCCACAGTCACACCCAGTCACACCCACAGTCTCACCCACATCACACCCACAGTCCCACCCAGTCACACCCACAGTCCCACCCAGTCACACCCACAGTCCCACCCAGTCACACCCACAGTCCCACCCAGTCACACCCACAATCACACCCACAGTCACCCACAGTCCCACCCAGTCACACCCACAGTCCCACACAGTCACACCCAGTCACACCCACAGTCCCACACAGTCACACCCAGTCACACCCACAGTCCCACCCAGTCCCACCCACAATCACACCCACAGTCACCCACCCAGTCACACCCACAGTCACACCCTCAGTCTCTCCCTCTCTCCCTCTCTCCTTCTCTCCCTCTCTCTCCCTACCTCAGGGTCGGTGGATCTGGTAACCCGGAGTCTAAAGGGACTTCCTTTGATGTGCTGGTCATACAGTCTGACAGCCAATGAGAACTCTCCTTCTTTGTTTACAGTGTAAATGAAGTCATAGGTTCCGTTCTTGTGGTCTAATATCTCTCCGTCCGCCACGCTGCCGTCTGGGGTGCACACCTCCGGGAGAAGGAACAAGCGCATTGGTCCATGTTGTGTCTGTGTGTGTGTGTCTGTGTGTGCGTGCATGCGTCTGTGTGTGTGTTTATAGGCACCTCAGCAGACAGAATGGCGTTGCCACTCCTGCAGGGACCTCCGGCCTTGTCTCTGGTTGTTATGGTAACGCACGCTGGAAGTCCCATGATGCACTGCTCCAGCCCTGAGCCCGATGCCTCGGTCTGGCTGGCCACAGCGCTGGGGACCCCAATATTATTATTAACCCTTTATTACAACAAGGAGCACAGACTGACACCAAGGTCTATATCACAGCTGGGCCCGGCGAATACATGTATACACATACGGTAAGTTCAATGATTAAAAACAAACAAGAAAACAAGACACAGAGAACCGACAAAACAAGATGCTCCCAGAACAGACAAAACAAGACACAGGCTCCACCTCTCTGCCTGTCTGCCTGTCTGTCTCTGCCTCTCTGTATGACTGCCTCTCTGCCTGTCTGTCTCTGCCTCTCTGTATGACTGCCTCTCTGCCTGTCTGTCTCTGCCTCTCTGTATGACGGCCTCTCTGCCTGTCTGTCTGACTCTGTAAGACTGCCTCTCTGCCTGTCTGTCTGCCTGTCTGTCTACCTCTCTGTATGAATGCCTCTCAGTATGACGACCTCTCCCTCTGTCTGCCTCTCTGTATGACGGCCCCTCTGCCTGTCTGACTGCCTCTCTGCCTCTCTATATGACGGCCTCTCTGTCTGTCATGTACCTGGTGGTGATGATAGTACCCATATTATGGATCGACCTCCTCAGACCCTCTGTCTCCATCTGCAGGTCCAGCTGGTCGTTTTCCTCAGGCTGAAACGGAAGCCCTAGCAGAAAACAAAACAGAGAAAATGCTAAACCTACAGGAAATATAGATTAAAAACAGTAGACCTACCAGAAATATATATTCAAAAGGGTAGACCTAGTAGAAAATGTGGCAATCCATGGAATGGAACATTCTTGAATACACAATGTCATCATCAAGTGAGAAAATTCCTTCCGACAGACCTTGGCTTGACAGACCTCCGAGCCTCTCTCCTAGGCCTCTCTCAGCCTGGAGGCTTGCCGGACAGGCCTCCCCGCTCAGGGCCTCCTCTGTGTGGGTACAGGTGTGGATGATACCCTCCTGGCCACGTAGGAGGGTTTCCAGTTGGGACTGCAGGACCTGGGGAAAGAACAGCAGGGACGACTGAGAGACAGGACGTATCCCAAAGAGAACTTTATGGTCCCCTTCTACCCTTCCTTTCTCTCCTTCCTTCACTCCTCATCAACTGGTGTCTGTTTTGGGTCCCCAGAAGGACAGTGAAACGAAACATCTGTGTGTTTATGTTTTTCTCGCAAACCTTCTGTTTAAGACCGTAGGTGACCTCTAGCTCCATCAGCAGGACACTCTTTCTGATGTCCAAGGTCTTGTGGAGTTCCTCGAAGCTGACGTGGATATCCTCCTCAATCGAGACCCTCTGATTGGTCAGCTGATGGAGGATCTCCCGAACTGAGATCAGGGCTTCGGAGATCTGAGGCAGTCTGTGAGTAAACATGGACACAAACACACACACACAGAAACCCACACACAGAGACACAAACAGACACACACACAGAGTTTAGAAGGAGACCAACAGATCCAACAGACCCCGTCCATGTTGTCTTGACTGGAGGGTATTTTCTTCCACAGTATGCAGACAAAGGAACCTACAGTGTCTATGGTGTCCCCGTGGACAAACATTAGATGTGGGAAAGATGGGTCGGGCACTTATGTACCCTTTTCCAACAGGAAGATTCAGTAACTGGACTGCCACACCAGCCTCCTGAAAACATCAAAAGCTCAAGGCCGGACGGAGCCCCGGTTACCCAAATGGACCGGAGACCCGGCTGAGATCTAAATGCCCACGGTGAATTGTGCTGTGACATCATAAGCTGGTCCGCAGAATCTCCAACCGAGGAGATATTAACAGAGGAGACAAAGCAGCAACAGCGAAGGGGCGTGTCTTCCGGGCCGGGACCGGATCAAACCTCCTTGCCACACTCCTGAAGGCATTCCACCAGGAACCCCAAGCATCAGATAAGGCTGCAGCATTAGACAAGATTTCTGATGGGTTGACAACACGAGCAGAATCAGGATCTTAGTGGCTCTGTCTGAGGCTCACAATGCAGTACGCCTCAAATTCCTATGGGAACGTCTTGGCAAACTACAAGAAGCTCCTTCCACAAACTACAGGAAGCTCCTTCCACAAACTACAGGAAGCTCCTTCCGCAAACTACAAGAAGCTCCTTCCACAAACTACAGGAAGCTCCTTCCACAAACTACAGGAAGCTCCTTCCGCAAACTACAGGAAGCTCCTTCCACAAAGTACAAGAAGCTCCTTCCACAAACTACAAGAACAAGAACAAAGAACAAACTACAAGAAGCTCCTTCCACAAACTACAAGAAGCTCCTTCCACGAGTCTGAATGTGCGCTGGGCGTCCCATTTTGGAATGGGTCTGGTCAACCACATTGTCAGTCTTGGTTCCTGGTATCCTCACCGTGTTTTCACTGCTTCCTGTCACACCATGACGATGATGTGGGCACACAGTTCAGCCACCACATACCTGAAGTTCCACCTGGAAACCATGGCAACCTGCCCCAATACCTGAGGTTCCACCTGGAAACCATGGCAACCTGCCCCAATACCTGAGGTTCCACCCGGAAACCATGGCAACCAGCCCCCGTACCTGGCGACACAACGTTCCAGTGGGGATCATTTAACAGCAACGACCCCAGCGTCAAGCGGGGACGCCCCGTCTGTGATGGAGAACAGACCCGCCCCACCTGAGGTGAAACACACTGGCCGGAAACAGCCTCCACCCCTGGATCAGAACCACGACCCCTGATGGGAGTTCGTCCACTTTTCGGGAGCAGCTGTTAACGAGTCAATTTGAGAGAATTGGTGGGTGTGTCCGCATGAGTGTGTGTGAGCCTGCACAAGTGTGTGTGTGTGTGTGTGTTCACCTGTTCTGCGCAGCGACCAGTCTCTCCTGTAGACCGTCCCGGTGAGTCTCCAGGGCTTCTGACACGGGGACTGTGGGGTGGTCTGGGTGCCCGTCTGACAAACACTCTTCACACACACACACCTCACATCGCGAACAGTACAGCGCTGTCTCCTGTAAACAGTACGTGCACACACCTCACCCGGTGAGTGCCAGGGTTGTGGGTTTGATTCACGCTGGATGTACACATTCTGCCCTCTACGTGGTTCTGGGTGAGAGTTCTGCTAAATGTGTGTGTCACAACCGATTGGGTTGCCTGAGTAAGTCTGGATCTATTTGAAGGAGGTGTGCCCGTTAAAAGGGTTCATCAACCCAGAGTTGTGGGGTTTTAGGCGGGTTACAACTTAATGTTAGGAGTTCATGACACAGAAGTTTTTTTCATAAACACAAAGTATAGTGAAACAAGTATGTGTGTGTGTGTCGCACCTTGTTAGTGTGTGTGGGACAGATCAGTCTCTTGCCCAACGGAGCCTCCAGGACAGTACACTCCTCACTACTGCTGTCAGGTGAAGGCTGTCCCGTCTCCATCAGAACAGACACACCCCTTTCTGCAGCCAGGGGAGGGACCAGACTGACAGACGCACCTCTTCGGCAGCCAGAGGAGGGACCAGACTGACAAACAACCCTCTTTCTGCAGCCAGGGGAGGGACCAGACTGACAGACACACCTCTTTCTGCGGGGTGGGAAGAAAAGGGGTGGGGCTGTGCGGAAGGGTGGAGCTAATGCAGAGGGGTGGAACTAAAGGGCTCCGTGTTCCCTGGGAGAATTAATTCACCTCAGGAAATCACACTCATTGACCTGCAAAAACAAACCGGTAAAAATGTGTAAAAAATTCTGTATTACAGATTTTATTTATGTTGAATTGGTCCCATTCGTTATTCACTTTTTGTTTCCCCTTTGTACCTGGAATGGCATACCCACAAAAACACACTTAGCTACACCAAACACACACACACACACACACACAATACTACATTATTTATGTAAAAGGGTTGTCTAGTCTGGTATGCTCTGGTAAGGGGAGAGAATCTGTTTCAGAGCAAAATACACTGAACCTTTACTACTATTGAATACAATGCTTTTAAGTCATAAAAAAATTGGAGACCCCATGAAATGGTATCTTTGTAAATATTTTGTTAAATAAATGATATCATGGTGAAAATGTCATTGTTTATGGTTCAATTACATCACCTTTATCTTTATTGATATTGTTTGAAAGGAGATGAAATATTGACATTTTCATATTTCTTAAAAAATAACAAAATGTGGTTTCCTAATTTTGGCTGTGTAAAATACATTATATAAAAACATGTAAAGCATAGATACACTGTATGTATTTGTTTTTATATACTGCATATATCAATTATATGTGCATTTATTAAATAGCATAGACGTAGGAACAAAATAATATATGGGTCACAAATGTCTGAACATCAAGTGGCTCTAGTTGCTATGGTAACGGGAGTGTGAAGAGGAGGGAGTGGGTGGGCGTGGTCGACACTGATCACATGACGCGGTCTCCATGTCACGACCAACAGCTGGTGAAATAGCCCTGGACACGCCTCCCAAAGGAACAGATTACGGTAACTGCCAGACCGGATTGTTTCAAAATCCTAATCCTACATTTCAATTTGGCCTTCTCATTCTGCCTCATTTCCTTCCTTGTTTCCTTCCTTGTCTCCTTCCTCTGTAGGCGTCTCAGTCTCTCCTCCTTTCCTTCCCTCGTTACTTCCTCGCCTTCTTCCTTCTACTCCTTCCCTCTGCTTGGTTGCTCCTCGTCCTCCCTACTTATCTTCTCCCCCTCTTTCTGTCTCCCCCCCCCAGAGCCTCCTCCTCCTCTGCATTCTCTGCAGTAAATCTGGCATTGCATTCTGGGTAGCAGCGAGGCTGTGTTATTGTCAAGCTGCTACTTGGCTCTGTGACTCTGTGTGTGTGTTACGGAGCCATGACTCGGCTGTGTCTGTTTGTATCTGTCTCCGACAAACAGGGCAACCTCTTCCTCCCTCTGTCTCTGTCACACACTCTATCAATCTCTCTCTCTCTACACACACAATCACACTGTATGTGTGTGTGTGTGGCTGTGTTTTAGTGTGTGTGTTCTAGATATGATATTTCAAAAATGTTACACAAGGACTTGTTAAAATATATATCTATTGGTATATTATGTGTTCAGATATCCTGGAGTGATAATCCTCTCCGTTAGATTAGACTGAGGAAACATCAGGCAAACACTCAAATATGACCATGAATGTTACCTTTCCTAACTCCTGTACACTTACACACAGAGAGAGGGAGGTAGAGAAGTAGAGAGGGAGGGAGAAAAAGAGAGAGGGAGGAAATAAGGGAGGGATAAAAGGAAAGGAAGGAAGAAAGGAGGGAGAGAAGGAGGGAGGAAGGTGGAGAGGAACTGAAAGATTGGGGGTGGTGACCTTTGAACGAGGATGGGGGAAATGTGATCCCATGTCCTAGTCTGTGTGTGTGTGTGGGGGGGGGGGGGGGGGGGGGGGGG
>JACXGK010002217.1:16505-29928 GCA_016801125.1 Novumbra hubbsi | reverse complement strand
CTCTATCTATCTTTCTCTTTAATATCCTAAAAGAGTGAGAGGGACAGTGAAAAAAGAGAGGTAGAGAATAAAGAAAAAGAAAGGGGGAGATGAAGCGAAGGAGAGGGTAGTAGTGTACTATGTAGGGAATAGTGTGTCATCGCTCCACAGGGCCCTGGTTTAAAGTAGTGTACTATATAGGGAATAGTGTGTCATCGCTCCACAGGGCCCTGGTCTAAAGTACTGTACTATATAAGGAATAGGGTGTCATCTCTCCATAGAGCCCTGGTCTAAAGTAGTGTACTATATAGGGAATAGTGTGTCAGTGTGCAGGGCCAGAATATCTCAATCAACAACAACTTAATCTTAAACTGATACCCTGAACAACACATGTGATCATATGGAATTGAGACCGAACATCTGACCAAAGAAACAACGGTCCATCTGCCTCCTAGCCTGCTACACACACAGAGAAACACACAGGCACACACACAGAGCTCGGTTAGGCCTCTCCTTCCTCATCTGTAGCACACCGCTGTGCTACAGATGCTGCTGTCAGCCTCCATCCATCCTTCTCTGTATCCGTCTCTCCCTCTCCTCTCCTCCTTTTCTCCTCCTTTTCTCCTACTCACCGTCGCTCTCCGGTGTCGTGCATGCGGTAAGATCCCTGGGTGTTCCACGGCGGGTCCATCGTTACAGCGATAAAGACCAGATCCATCCGTCCACCTCTGGGGGCTGGCGGTTATGCTGCAGCCGTCCGTGGCAGGGGGGGGTGGTGGGAGAGGGGGAGGAGTGAGGAAGGAGAGGAGATCACTACGGCAGCTGAGTCGGAACCGAGAGAGGAGAGAGAGACAGAGAGAGACAGAGAGCACAAAGAGAAGCAGCAAATCAGAGTGGGAGGGCCTAGGAACCAGCGATGCAGGGCAGCAGCCTATCAGTAAAAATAAGAGGATGGAGGAAGCTAATTGGTTGGTTGAGGGGGATTCTAACACTCTCCCTTTCTGTTCTCACACACACTCCCTCTTGGTTCTTTTGATTGGCTATTGTTCTGTGCACTGATTGGGTACACTCAAGTTTTTTTCTTTTTGTTCAATGGAAACAGTGCCAACTATGTCTGGGTATGAATGTATCGCTGTCGTTCTTTGACAGACCAGGGCACCACCTAGTGGTTAGAATGCAGTACTAGGAATACTATTATTTATCGCGTTTGGAAGTGTGATTTACGTGTTACCTTAACTTTTTAGATCAGTGCATCTTGCTCCGGTTAGTGGGGGTCAAATACAGGGAAAAAGCAACACAGTCTTGAAAAATAATCTGCAATAATCAACTGCCATACGCGTTTCAGAGTATACTTTATTTTCGATGCAGTTTCCATAAAAAGAAATAAGGAACAGCCCAAATTAACCAATTAAATAAATAAATTAAAAGAAAAATTAGACAGTTTGACATTTCACACACTCTGTATGTTCTTGGAATTTGAGTCTATATAAACTCAGCAACCCCTCCCTCGATGGTTTACTGCAACCATTGGAGACGGACACTTGAAGCTCCCTAAAATACACACTAACCCTATTTTTAACCAGGTGATATATCAATAATTTTGTCCACTCACAGAGGTAATCTTGGACATATTTCAAATTGCCTGTCCCAATGTTACTTCTTTCTGCTATCGTCTTGCTTTCTTTCTTTGTGCTTTTTTCCAATGTGACTCTGGAGAGCGGCCTTCTTACTGAACACTTTAGCACAGACATAACAGACAAAAGATTTCTCCCCTGTGTGAGTCAACTTGTGGATGGTTAGATTCGCCTTGACACTGAAGTTTTTCCCACAATGATTACAGCTAAATGGTTTCTCTCCAGTGTGAATCAGTTCATGCCTGTTCAAGTTATCCTTGACACTGAAGCTTTTCTCACAGGAACCACAGCTAAATGGTTTCTCGCCTGTGTGAGTAAGTTTGTGCACATTCAGGTTTCCCTTGAGTCGAAAGCTTTTTCCACAGTCCTCACAGACAAATGATTTCTGTCCTGTGTGAATCAGTTTATGCTTGTTTAAGTTATCTTTGATACCAAAGCTTTTACCACAATCACCACAGGTAAAGCGTTTCTCTTTAGTGTGAGTCAGTTTGTGCACAATTAAGTTCCCCTTCATACTGAAGCTTTTTCCACAGTCACCACAGCTAAACTGTTTCACTCCAGCATGACTTTGTTTGTGTACATTAAATTGCCATTTCTGGTTGAATGTTTTCTTACAGACTTCACAGCTAAAAGGCTCAGCCCCTGTATGAAGCCTTATGTGGATAGTTAGATATCCTTTGCGCTTAAAGCTCTTGCAGCAGAAGGGGCAGGTATAAAGCTTTTCCTTGGCGTGGATCCTCATGTGCTCGGACAGATCTTTTACTTTTAACGTTTGGCCACAAACGGAGCAGGCATGGTCCACCTGACACTGTTGGACGTGGGCCATCCACTTACAGCTGGAGTTGAACCGTTCTTGGCAAAAGGCACATTTACTGGATGCAATCCTGGCAAGAGTCACGTGAGTCCCCAGGTCCTCTTTCAGAATAAAGGTTTTGCCACAGTCACGGCAGCGGAGAGGTTGCATTGGCTCCTCGCTGACTTTAGAACATCGTTTCCTCAGTGGTGGACCGGCATTGAGAGGTGGACAGCTGTCAAAATCATCTTGGTCACTGCTAACAGCCGAGTTGTGGCCAGAGACATTGTTGTGATAATCTGGAGGTTCACAGGGAATGTGAAGACCCTGAAAGTGGGTCACAGTGCTGAAAGGTGGGAGATCCACAGGTTTACAGTCACTCTCCTCTTTCCCCACAGGCAGGGTTTGGGGAGGAGTCATAGACTGAAATGGATCCTCGTGATCATGTTCAGTTTTAACAGAGGCAGGAGTCAATATGGAGCCCTTGTTACTAAGGAGCCCTTGATCCGAGTCCTCCTTAATGTGTGGAGGCTCTGGCTCCAGCTGCTCAGGGAGGACCTCCTCTTCAGAGTTAGAAAGGGAAAACTGTAGGGAGTCTGGAGAACAGAAGAGGAGTGCCTGGTTAATTAATGTCAGTAAAGCCAGGGGCCTCCTTCAGAACCTAGACACTCACCGTTAAAACAGGAGACCAGAAGCCTCCTTCTGAACCTAGACACTCACCGTTAAAAGACACTTAGGTATTCCCATTCGACTGATCATGACGAGGGTTCTCAGGCCACTGTTTTCACTTGGATATTACAGGGTACAGGGCGTAGATTCATGCTTTTCTGGAACAGAGCCGCTATCTGAGCTAGTCAGCTCTGGGCTACAGGCTTATGTTACCAAAGCTCACTTCAACCCCAACCACATTCAGACAATATTTATCCACATACTTACCTATTCGAAGTACTTTTATCTCCGGAAAGGTCTGTAGCATTCTGCGTAGCCGAGTATTCTCCTCTAGGCACTCGGCTAACGTTTCCTCGACTGTCTGGAAAATCTTTTCAGCCGCCGACTCTGTTAAAAACTTATTTAGAAACACACGAAAAGACAGTTCCTTTGAGATCTTCAGTCTGTTAACATTCCCGTGTTCCTGAGGCTCGACATCCGCTCCATCTGGGTCCCTTTTCACACCGAGACGGGTCAGCGGGGCGTCTCTGGTATCGACGTAGGTATCCGGTTCTTTCTTGGGATTGGTCCAGAGGTCCTCCTGTTTCTCTGGGTCTTCCTGCCTCGGACTGGAGCTCCACAACCACGCGCAGCTCTGCTCTTCGGGGACGGTGTGAGGGAACCGCGGGGAGACTGGAATGAAGGAAGGAGAGGATGACAGCCTGTGAACTACAACATACATAGAACACACTCGTTACAGATGTCCTTGATCTAGACATCTTTGCGGGCTTGAATAGAAGATGAAAAACTAATGATTCTGTCCAGATTGGAGGTAGAGATCCCATGACACAAGAAACATGGTCAGTGCTTACATTTTGAATCATTATTTTAAGTATAAATTGCACCCTATCTGCCGAAGGAGGGACTTTCTCTCATAGCGCTCCACTACTGGGGAATGATCGGCCAATTAAGGTAAAAAATTCAGACTTTCAAGTGTCTATTAAGACTAAATCCTTCAGCATGGTCTATGACTAATGTAGTCTGGCCCAGGGGTATGAAGGGGAATGGAAAGACGGGATACTGTCCCCCTTGCGGTCTTGCCAGGTGGGCTGGGTGCGTTTATTAATTATTAGAATTATTGAAAGAACTATAGAGAAATGATTAGAGACAACACTATTCTCAATGGCTATTTATCACTAACCTGATCTCTGATCACTTCTTAAATCCTATATGGGGGATAAGTAATAGGGTCTACTCCTATGACCTGATCCTCCAATGTTTTGAAGGATCAAGTCATAGGAAGAAGCTCGAACAATTTATGCGATATCCACATGCAACCTGTCCTGGCTTTTGAGCGGTAAACAAGTAGCTACCACATAAATTACATATTTTACCGCCCAGGTACGGAGACGGAAAGTACCGGAGTATTTATTTGTAGTCCTACCATTGTATATATTACTGTATTGTTCACCTGATCTGCTACTTCTACAAACAACTAAGCCTACTAATAATGAACCACCTTGTATGAGAGAACTTGGAAAAGTAGTTATCTGACACATTAAAAAACTGTCTCTATTTGACACGTTTTATCAAACGGACGAAACGTACCGATCCTACTAAGTTTTATCTTTGGTGAGATCCGCAAGATACTCTTTAGCCGATCATTCTCTTCTTGGTACTCAACTGACATTCTTTCAAACGCCCCAAAAATCTCCACAGCAGCAGCCATTAAGCGTTCATTTAAAACCACTCGAAACAACGGCAGTTTATCCATGTTTTACTGTAATAAAAGTTTTTCGGCAAAATATAGCTCTGTTCACGAGGTAAAGAGGGTTCACACGCTTCTTCTTCTTGTTGTTCTATCCTTTAATGCTGATCGCAAACCAACATGTATAAGTGGATACCGCCACCTGCTGTACTGGAGTGTGTACCATCAGGGCTTCATCTACTTCAGGTTATTGAGAAAATAATATATTAAATGAATACATAAATAGCTAAATTAAACGGTCCAATTCTGTAATTTCAGGAAACTGATGGAGAGCCAATTAACACTCCCCCCATGTTCTCAGTCATCCCGAATATTCCATCCAGATTATATCCTCGTTGTAGCCCATATATCTGATCAAGTAGGGCGGTCCTCTATGAATTCTATTTACCACACCTCAATATAACATGCTCAACATTTTCAGAAACAGTACACACATCACATTTATCCGATACACACTTTGCCATAAAAAAAAATAGTCGATTTTTAATCCAGTTTGTCCCAATGTTAATCTCTGTAATCGCAAACGTTTTAACTCTGCATCTGATGTAGAGACACATATTGGCCAGTGCTGATGTTTACTCGTTTCTGTATCTGTTTAAGCGGGCATAAAACAAATCAAAATGTTGCTTCTGATGATGTAACTTCAAACATTTCACATTTATTTTCCTGTGTATTTGAATAACAAAACACTGTAACAACAATAAAGCATAATAAATATAAACATTCTGAATTATACTGTATGATAAAGCAAATACAATTTCTGGAAATACATTTTGTAAGTAAGGTATCAGGATTTCATTAACAACAACACTGCAACAGAGAATAAATAATAACAAGTAAATTGTCTTTGTTTGCTTTCTCTGTGCTTGTTTTCCATATAATTTAGCAGATTCGTTTTCTCACGAAAACGTTAACAAAGAGCATGCATAAGGTTCCTCCCATGTGTGAATTAGCTCACGTGTGGTTAGGTTCGCCTTAAGACCGAACCTCTTCTGACGTGCAGCTAAATGGTTTCTCTTCTGTGTTAATCCGTTTATGCCCGTTTAAATTACCCTTGACACTGAAATTCGGCTTTTACAGCAGTCCCCACAGACAAAGGGTTTCTCTCCAGTGTGAATCCGTTCCCCAAATTCCAAATTCCCCTTTAGCCACTGGCTTTTCCCACAGTCATCACATCTAAATTGTTTCTCTCCTATAAGAATCCGTATTTTTTTAATGGAGGCTAATGCTTATTCCACAGTTACCACAAAATTATTTCTCTCCCGTGTGAATTTGTTTGTGCAAAGTAAAGCTCAAACTCGAACAAAAAATGTTTCCCACATTTCTTTTCCAGCTCCACTGACTTTTAAATGTTCCACAGCAGCCGCCATTACGCGCACTTCTAAAAACAGTCCAAACGAATGTGGTTTCTCCATGTTTTTGTCTTCTAAAAATTGAACGTTATGCGTAATCGAGACAGAAAATAAATTTTTCCTTGATTAAAAATAACCCACTTCCGCCGTGTCTTCCTTCTAGTTTCAATCAGCGGCTGGTGAGCCCATAAACGGTCCTCAGCGCCCCCAGGAGGAAAAGGGGTTTACTACATTGTGCGGACCAACGAGAACAGAAAGAAAAAACACTAAAAGCGCAAAACATTAAATAACAAGTCCACTTTTTAAAATGCAACAAGGCAGTTGAATAAATGACTTTATTTAACGTGAGGTGATTAATTAAATACTCTGCTCAAAAAATTAAGGAAACAGGCAATCATCACTGAATAACACCAAGTAAATCGAACTTCGGGGATATCAATCTGTCCAGTTAGGAAGCATAAGCCATTGTGAATCAATGTCACCTGTTTTGGTGCAAATGAACGTGAAATCGGGTGCACTGGAGAGGCAACAGCAAGACAACCAACAAAAAAACAGGAATGGTTTTCCAGGTGTTGGCCACAGATATTTGTATTCTCCATATCTCCTTGACTGGTTTTTCTCTAGTGGAACAGGCTGAGTACCCCCAGAACCCTACACAATGACCTCGAGCGGGCTACTGGTGTGCACGTTTCTGACCAAACTGTTTTTGACAGTGTCAGATTCTAATTAAAAGAAAATACCACAAACACGCGGTTGGATCGCAAAGGCACCCTTAACATGAACCCCAATTCTGGTTTTAGTTTGTTGACTAATCGACATTTGGGCAAGTAGATGTAAAAAGATGCACTGTGACTGTTCCATTAATCAATTAGAAAAATTGGCGTGCAGGAACAAATACAGCCTAGCGAAAAAGTAAAACGTGTAAAACTTAGGTATTGACACGCCGGTACTTCCACATTTCACCACTAGATGTCATTCGTGCCCCACGGTAAAGTTTTTGACGCTCGTGAGTATGGGAGTATGTTTTAACTGTCCCAGTTACAGGGAGAGTAGTATGAAACCACTAACATGGGGTTGACCCTCGTAGATGTTAGTTGAACAATAATCTCCGCCACTCAGTCTGGTTGTCGACGTTTGAAATTTCAAAGCACATTTAATTACGAAGACATTAAAGAATTTAGGAATTGTATTCATTTAGCTGATTCTTTTATCCAAAGCGATTTACAAGTAACTCTGCTTCTTAAACTGGAATTACCACAAAAGCTAGTAATAGTAGTAGTGCTGCAATCACTAGTTAGCAACAAAAGGCAGTACTGGAAATATGACAATACCAATAATAAACATCATGAACAATACAAGCATTCGTTCATGAAGGCCTGTGGCTGCAGTTATTTTTAGGTGCTCTCTTATAAAGGTCGTGTTTCGGTTGGGGTTTTCAGAAAACTGCCGGAGGCTACCCTAGCCTCGAGGGGAAGCCAGTTCCACCATGAAAGTGCCAGAATACAGGAGAGTTCAGGCTGGCCTCCATATTTATTATTTTCTCTAGACCAAAGAACTAGTCAACGGTCTCTCCTCTACAGCGGAGCTGGAAGATAAAAAAGAAACTGCGTGACCATTAGAAAGTGAAGTGTACATGGTAATCAGGTTCCAAATAATGTGAAATCCAAATTTCCGGTTGTCAAACGATATACAAAGCTACCTCCTTTCTTATTCCTTCTGTTCTCAATATATTTCCTCAAGCATTTATGGAACAGGAAAGTAGTGAAGGATGGGAGAGAGTTGTGGCTGAAACAGTAGGCAGATTGGACCCCACGCTGCAGCGGTACATGTACACTGGAGACAGCGGCTTTGACTGCCGGATCACCCCAGCCTCTTTGACAGCCTCTTCACTCTCTAAGAGAGAAAGACCTGCCTGAAAAGGAATATGTTGTAAAACTCTGCAGAGATGTTACCTAGTTTAGTAGAGTTATCTTCCCTTCAACGGAACACCCCGCGTAACGGTGCGCTTCCCTGTCTTATGGTTCCGACAGTGCCATCTAGTGGTCGCTTGGCGCAATCACTGCTCTTGTCAGTAGCAGACGCTGGTATGAACCATAGAGACGGTTAATGCACTTCACCAGGAGGAAAAGCGTTGCAACGTGGACATCGCAATTAGTAACAACCTTTTAACAAGATAGTCAACATACAAGACATGTGAACACAACTCTGCGCTGAGTTCGAGAACCCACACGGTGGATCACTCAGTTGAATGGAAATGGTGCGGTACATAAAGACCAGTTAAAAAAAGGTGTGAAGATTTGGCTTCTATCTGCAGTGCTACCCTTTAAAAATAGGCCACTAGTTGCTATAATCAGCTGCCTTGTTAATATGAATGTATCCTATGTATATAAATATATATATCATTGATCGCCATACATTTAAATATATTTTTCATTTATATATAGATTTGAATTATTTTATGTTCAGTATGTTTGATAGTTACATTTTGGAAATCTTACAAAACGTTTTACAAAGCTTTCGCATTTTCGGTCCAGCCACCCTAGGACATTTCGAACAGTCCATAATTACCAGTTGGAGGGCCGTTCCAGTGGACTTTTCCTAATTCACATAAGCACATGGTTACCAACCCAGGGTGAATAATGACACTTTCTTTCTCAAGAAAACAAATTCCACAATCACGTCTTATGCACATGTTATGTACACGGGCCTTTTGAATCACAATCATGTCATACTTGACAAAGAAGTATGGACCCCCGCACACACACACACACAACCACCGCAACAAGAAATTAAACCTGAATAATTCAGGCATGTCTGAATTTTACAGTCCAGTAACTCCAGACAGCCTGCCTTATTCAAACAGACTGACACACACGCACACAGAGGTGGTTTGCTGGTGGGACGAACTTCTAATGGTGAAATAATTTGTTTTTTGGCCTCTGTCTAGATCTTACCATGTTCTACTCTCGCACACGCGTTAATTAAACGTTTCTGTTGAACTCAGGGTATTTATTTCAGTTGTCAAAAGACATAACCACCTATCCGTGCACACACTCACCCAGTGCCGGCTCTAGTCATTTGAGGCCCTAAGCAAAAGTTGAAGAGGGGGCCCCCTCTTCTTTACTGGTCCGAAGCTCACTAGCTGTCTGGGGCAGTAGGGGGTCTTAAGCGGTTGCTAATGTAGTTTATGCCTAGGGCCGGCCCTGCACTCACCACGGAACAGTTAACCACATTTATAACCGAAATGGCTCCATACACCGTTTGAAGTTCTTTACTTTCGACCAGAACCTCTGGGACTTCAAAAACGTAGTAAACGCGTGTGGGTAAGACCCACACAAAGGCAGAAAGCGAGATCGCTTGTCTTCAAGCCCTCAAGGCACTAAACTTAGTAACTGAGTGTTTCCAAACTGAACCTAGTTATAGCCGTCTGAGCATTTCACCAAGATAGTAGACTACAGATGTTTGTTGTATAGGTTACTAGCTAGGTCATTTTTGTCATGTAGCCTACTTTTTTGTCTTTTAAGTTTTAAAGGCATATTTTGTTTTGTCTTTGACTACTATTGTTCTGTGTTGATGTGTTTAAATAATTAAATAGGCACTGGATATATTTTATGAATAAAGCACTAGTTTGCTTGGTGTGCCATGAATACCGTTGGAGACAAACAGCGTTGTTGCGGACATGTTACACATTAAAATATATTTACCTTGTGTAGCCTATGGACTACCCGAAGAAATGTTTCTGTATTAGAAAAGGTATGAGACCATGTTCTTCCAAAGAAGTGTTTTGAATGATCGTCTGAACAGTCTAAATAAGTGGCTGGGCTAATAGTGCAAGGTAAATTGCCTAAAGGCCATGGGTGTGTTAGTTCCACAGAACAACGTGTAGGTGGAATAACCGTTCGCCAAACAATATGGAAAGTTTCGTTAAAAGCAGATAGGTAGTTCCCTCCAGCTGTACTTTTAGCAGACGTTTCTTGTGTATTCAGTTTTGTTGGAGTTTCTCCTTGACAAATGTCGGTACCTGTTAAACCTTTAACTGTTCCTTTTCACAAAAGGCCAATGTTTTGGGTTTTAAGAAACCTTCTCTGATTGTTGCGAGCAGTGAATGTGTTAAAACGTGTGGAGAGGGAGTCGAGTTGCGTTTGGAGAGAGGGCAGTACTGAAGAGAAGACGGGGAAAAGAAACGAGACAGGAAAGAAGAGAGGGGGAGAATTAGGATATCAGCAACAGTATTTATTTTGTCTACGTAACGTGACGTTTTCCGATCGTTTTTTCACACGCTCGTAGCAGCACGAGGACAGAGACAACGAAGAGCCGCGTGGAAGATTTTTTTCTTTGTACTCAAAATAACTGTGTCGTGTACGGCTGGTATACCGGGTACTCTTTTAGGCATAATTCAACGCCTCCTCGGTAGTTTATTTTATGGTGATTTTTTATTTGGATAACACAGTAAACCAAATGACATGGCCTTGTAGAAGAAAGGGAACAGTAACGCACTAGAGAGACGATTGGACTAGTTGCTTTATATAACTACTCCATTGGAATCACTGCCGCTTTAGCAACCGTCAACACGGCGGCGAACTACAGACAACAGCGCGTCTAAAATTCGCTCTAACCAGAGGGATCTCCGGCTTTTCTTCAGCGGACAAACCATGGCTGCGGTTACCAGCCCAGAGACGAGTCCTCAACCCCGGGTGTATTTTCAAACCACAGCCGCCGGGTCCACCGAAGAACCAGAGACCCCCGTTCGGAAACAAGGGCGAGTTACCGTAAAATATGACCGGAAAGAACTTAGAAAGAGACTAAACCTGGAGGAGTGGATAATTGGGCAGCTAACGGATCTTTACGACTGCGAGGTAAGATAGCGTATAATCCAAATTATACGTACCCCAAAAGTGCAACGCACTTGGCCATAGTCAATGGAGGGCACTATGAAGAATATAGGAGGCAGTTGTTTCCTTCACCAAGACTCTTCAAATTAATATAATGTATCGATAATGGCTAACGGACCAACCCAATTGATGTTGCATTTAAAGTGACATATTTGGCGTGATCAGTTATAAGCTCAAAGCAATTGTATGATATACTTTTTTTTTGTTCGGACTCCAGACACACAGGAGACCTTTTTTAGGTAATCGTGTCAGTCATATAGCATACGTATTGGCCTAGAACATTCCAAAAGATAAGGAGTCAATCGATGAAGGTTTTGCTCAAATCAATAAATACATTCATTAATCAAACTACATAGCACTAACCCCACGCAATGCGGTTGTGCAATTATTCTTACTGGTATATCTAGAGTCGCTTTTCTCAGGTGTGTGTGTGTTGGTCTTGATCTGGCGATGACCCACATTCTATTCCTAGTTGGGTACTTACGTCCGCTTGGGGGGGGGGGGGGGGGTGTTACCTGTGCTTTTGCGCTGACAAAGAGAGTGAACATGTGCTTGCATGGGGCCTATTTTTTTCTTCCCGTCCCTCTCTCCAGTTTCTTACAGTATGACTACACTCACAACCCCCTCTCAGCAAGGGTATCCACATTAAACTCTCCAAATTCCCACGGCGCGTAACGTGGGCACTGGACACTAATAGCTTTATAGCCAGTTTCTCTAAATCCGTATCTTTCAAACTATGTCTCGTGTCCGGTGATTTTGTGTTCACGGGTAAACAACCCGTTAATCTAGATGTGGTGGGCGGATCTACCCCAAAACACTACAGCCTGACGTGGCTGGATATGGGGGGGGGGCTGTTTGGGCCGTAAAATGAAGGGAGGCGGGGGTGAGGAAGTTTGGAAATCGAGGAGGGGAATGAATGTGCTTTGGTATTTCCTCTCTATCTCCTTTTATCCTTTTCTCTCCAAAAGGGCTCTCGATGACATGAGGACAATGTGTTAGCATTGCCAAAGCCTGTTGAATAAACAGTCTTACGTGAAAACGCACCAATAGGCAGGAGGCAGAGGGGGATTTGTATAAAGGCCAGAAAATAGGAGGTTAACATTTGTGTGGTTCAGAAGGAAAACAATATCTGCGATCTATATTAGAGTACAATATCTAAACTAGTGTCAACAGTAGGTCTCCTATATCTTCAACCAAGCATGGACAATAGGAAACTCTATCTCTAACCTTTTTTTTTTTCTCTCTCCAAAAACAAAGGCTTGGCAACATCTGAACATAAGTGTTGTATTCGGGTGGTGGGCACTTGTAGAACAAAAGGGACGTTGACTCTTTGTCTTTTCCTGGACATTTTTTAAGGGAGTTTTCCGTCCTGACAAGGGTCCGGTTTTATTCTGCGTTCCTCGCTTCTGCTTCTGTCTGCAAGTGGCAACACCCGAGTATCCAACCGCTGATACATTAAGAGATGTCAGTGCTGGAAATAAAATGAAATATCAGTTGACTCGAAGGTCCTTAGCTGCGATGCATATTTGGGTTCTTTGTCCCAGCTGCTCTGTTTGGCACCGTGTCCTGTTTTAGGTCCATAACGAATTGCTCCACCTGTTCTTGCCATTAAAGGCGGAAGGTCCACGTTGCTTGTTCGGCCGGGTGGAAGTTTCCTCTCCCCAGTTAGGAGCCGCTCTGGGGCCCCAGGAACGCAGTGAGGCTCAAGGCCGCCACACACCTCACACAAGTATGCAAGGGAAGTGACAGGGTGTCATTCTCACACGGCACGCCAAATGCTTGCGTGGTTCCCGTTACGGAGTGGATTGTGGTGGCACAAACTCTCTTGGCCGGTTAGTCGGTGCGTGCTGAGGGGAACTGAATGTAAATGGTTATGTAAAAGGAAGTCTCTTTCTCTATGTTCAGGGTCGTATTATAGACAAAGTATTCTTTTTGTCATTGGTTTTTGTGTTGTTCAGTATTAAAGCGACACATGGCTACATTTAGCACATTAACACCATTCACAGCCCTTCATTTTACTCTGGTTCTGGAGGCCGGTTACATTGCTTTTAGTTCCCCTCTTCTGCTCCGACCTGGGACCAGGTAGACCAAAAACCCATCTGGCTGTGGGTATCAAAGAGTACCAGGTAGACCAGAAACCCTGCTGGCTGTGGGTATCAAAGAGTACCAGGTAGACCAGAAACCCTTCTGGCTGTGGGTATCAAAGAGTACCAGGTAGACCAGAAACCCAGCTGGCTGTGGGTATCAAAAAGTACCAGGTAGACCAGAAACCCTTCTGGCTGTGGGTATCAAAGAGTACCAGGTAGACCAGAAACCCTTCTGGCTGTGGGTATCAAAGAGTACCAGGTAGACCAGAA
>JACXGK010002216.1:0-57423 GCA_016801125.1 Novumbra hubbsi | reverse complement strand
ACCAGGGTCACTACCAGAAGGTAACTCAAACCCTCCTGCCGAACCAGGGTCACTACCAGAAGGTAACTCAAACCCTCCTGCCGAACCAGGGTCACTACCAGAAGGTAACTCAAACCCTCCTGCCGAACCAGGGTCACTACCAGAAGGTAACTCAAACCCTCCTGCCGAACCAGGGTCACTACCAGAAGGTAACTCAAACGCAGAAAATGAATGAAAGGACAAACAAAAAGAGAACAGCCTGAAGCCGCTCTCTTCCAACCCGCTTCAGATCAAAATACCTTGTGACCTGGTGGTATTACTTCAGTCTTGGAGTCACCTTTAACCTCCCCCCATTCAGCTCTCAGTCCTGTCCAAATCCTCATGTGAAAGTGCACACAGCCGGCCCGGCTGTATTGGGATTACATTCAATGTGGGTTTTAAAGAATTATCCATTCTCCGCACCTCAAAATTATTCGAAGGCTTTCTCTGCTCTCCCCAAATTGCAATGATAAGGCACTGGGGTAATGGGCAATAGGATACAAATGGAGGTGTCATTTATGGCCTCTCCCACCACAAACACAGACACACACTCGCAGAAAAACAAGGTGACAGAGACAAAGAGAGGGAAGAGGTTTGGTTTAATATTGAGCCTGCCAGGGACTGGATGAACTCTCTATGCCAGTGGGTGCATGTTGCACAATGGGTTTTTGTGTTTTAAATGTGGAGTTCATAAAACTACATACCCAGACAATTACCTTTGACACGTTCTCATAATAATTCGTCCAACCTTCCAGAGAAGTGTTTGTTTGAACTCTTAAGTAATCATTAATTACATTTTGGCTCAGAACCCTTAGCGTGCATCAACGAATCCCAAGGATGCAACAGTACAGTGGGCCCACGGTTCAATTCTTTCTGCGGTATGTGGTTCATGGTTACGGTACAGTTTAGGTTTAAATGAGGTCATGTTAGAAGTGTTTCCAGTTGTTTAGTCGACAGTGGCAAAGCAATGCTTGCATACTGTACTTTGTTCATGGTCTTCTCACCCTCATCATCGTATTGAACTTCAGTCAGAATGTTAGCTGTCAGCCAGATACTTGTGACGGTTAGGTGCTTTTGTCCCAACACAGTTCATAAGTTAGATAGCTAGCTAGTACCCAGCTAGGTAATTTAGCTAGCTACATAGTGGGCATCAGAAGTGGTTAGACAACAACAACAACTTTGCTTTCAGTTGAATAAAACATTTTGGGGAACATTTTGGGGAATTAAATCTGTGGAATCACATATGATGTGTGGGAGAAACACAAAAACAATAAAAACACCTCGAAAAGCCTCCAACAAACACCAGACCTTCTCAGTTTTGTTTGGTTGCAGACAGTCACATGAAGTACTTCCATTACCGTTATTGTTAGCAGTGAATACTTCAGTCAAATTGGTTTCCTTATGTACTTTTTGAAAGGGGTGTTGTTGTGAAATTGGTCTGAAATAGTGGCATTAAAAAGTCTTACATTTACTTGCTGAAACCTGCAGATACCCAGTGGGACACCTTTAGGGAGGTTTTCTAATGAGAGGTCATTACAAATCGTCCATTGGTTGTTGAAGGGGGAGGGGGTTGCGGTCACTGCGATTGCCACATTTTGAGACATTGCTGTTGAGTAAAGTTTGTCAGTCGTCAGGAGCCCCCTAACAACCTAGGGCCCCAAGCAGTTGCCCGCTTTACCTGTTCACAAGCTACATGTCTGCTTCTGTGAATCTAAATCTACAGCCCGTGTGGAGTCTGCAGCACATGTTTTGGAAATTATAGGAAAATGACCGGCATATCGCGATTCACGTGTGCATAATTAACTGTAGTGGGGTTCAATAACATACTGTCTACATTCCTATTGAACACTAGTCAATATGCCTTCACCTGTGGTGATGTCATTGAGCACCTGACACTATAAAAGCTCCTTGCTGACAGGTGAAGTTGACAGACTGATCCCAAATCGACCTGTGGATATTGTACTGTTCTTTGCCATGATATCAGCAAACAGTCATGCTAAGTAAAATAAACTCTGGAAGGGATGAAGGAATAGATGGATGGAGTAAGGGGAAGGATAGAGAGTAAACACACCTGTCTTCCAACTGCTTTTGTGTGAGAGACCGAATGTTGGTTAAGGGAAAGTCTGGGGTTCCTGTATAATGTAAATCTAGTATTCTGGGCTGTCTGCCTGTGCTTTGAAAACAGTTAGCGTTTGACAGGTAGCATCTACCTGACCTGTCAACAACATGAGAGGGAAGCATGGAGAGAATTCATAGAGAAAGGAAAACAAAGAGGGAAGAGAGTGAAAATTAACATAGATAACAAAAGAGGTTTCAGAGTTCTGTTCTGGAGACGATGTACTGAAGTCTGTTGGTCCTTACATTTAACCCAACCGTTAGGTATGGCAAGCTGAGCAAGAAGAGGTCAAACAAACTCACTAAGGTACTTAACAGCCAGTAAAATAATTTGCCGCCCACAAGCGCAGCAGAGTAGTCTTTTCCTTTTTTACAAGGCAACCAAAAGAAGAATCCTTGCTGTCATCAGTGACCCCACCCACTCATTACACCACCAGTTTGCAAAGCTTCCCTTTGGGCAAGAAGAACATTCTTTAAGAATGGCCAAGATTAACATTTAAAAAAAGTCACTTAACCTGGTGGAGTGGGTCAACAAAAAAAAACATAAAAGTTTTATATAAGCATGTTTGCCATTCTATTTACTTATTTTAACAAACTGGTTTGAGCAGGGGTCCACGGTGAATTAATATGTTTTAACCAAATCTTATGGTTGTGCTGTATAATAGGCTTATGGTTTAAATGCGTGAGTTCGATGCCACATTCTAGAATGCGTATATTTGTCTCATAGTTCTTTACTAAGCCGTACATGCTAAATACTTAGTAGGTAGAATTAAGTTGAATTGGATAATAAGTCCACGCAAGTCAGATTTAGGACAGAGTATGCATTAATTATTACTCAAGTAAGCATGTCACACAGCTGTGCTTGGGTACATAGTTGGACGGTTCACTAGAGGATTAGTTAACTCCACACTTTCAATTTGAGGAAAGTTTTGATTCTGGTTGACACAAATTAATTCCTAAACTGGACCACACAACATGGAAACCATCAATTAAATATGAAGGATGTTGTAAACGAACTGAATACAAACAGGGACCAAAAAAAGAAAGATTTAAGAAAAGGTTTCTGATTCATTTTGGTCTAAAACACATTTAGTAAACAATACGGAATTTCTGTGTGTATGTGTCTTGTAAACATCTATAGGAATGTTCTAGTTTGTGCGTGTCAAACTAAGCCTATATAAAGTTGTTATTCTTGGGAAATGCTTACAACGTGCGTCAAAGCCAGGGCAGCCATTCAGAGTTCAGCATGCCAGGCTAGTCTAAAGTAGCCTATATGTGGTTAGAATTCTGAAAAATAAAACTCTTTCTTAATCCAATCCTAGATTTCTTGTTAACAGTTTCTGACAATTCCAGAAGGCCATTGCTCAGACATTGAGAGACTATACTCTCAACTGTATATTAATTACAAGAGGAATGTTTAACAACAGTCAAAATTGTATTGTATCTGGCATGGCCAAATAAAGACCATTACAAACACAAAACAATTTAAAATGCCCTTTGCAACACCATACGGTTTACATACAAAGGAACAAACAACAATTCAACATTGCCATAATCTTCCTGCAGATTCCAAGTTTTCTTCTTTATGATTAAAATGGGGTCAGATGCATGGTCAGATAATTAGACCGTCCATTGGCCAGTGTTGTTGATGATGAAGCAGCTACATGATAGTCATTTATTTGTCTCAGATGTTATCTTCAGTCTCTCCGGAGCCTCTGACACCAGGTTAAGTTGATGGAGTTGACCTCCTGACCCTGATGTTGTCCTCACCAGCTCACACTAGCCCAGAGCAGTGGTCATCCACACAGAGAGCCCTTCCATTGTGTAGTCAGCCCCTATTGATCAAAATGCATTGTACAAATATATTTTACTATTCCTTATACCTGAATATGCACACACACTTGCCGGCACACCTGTACACAAGCTGTGATAATTCATCTCAGATATATAATTCATTTACAACATGCATGTGATCCACCAAATAAAGGGAAACCTCAAAACAAGTGTCAGATGCGATTGACCAATCACGTTGTACCTATGTTGTCTGTACAGGTGTACAATCTTAATTTGATCACCCTATTGCCGGACAACTTTCCAGCATTGAATGATATTTTAAACATTTGTATTTTATATTTGAAAAGACTGAACATTTTTATTTTAATTTAGATTTCCCCTTACTAAAACATGCATACATACAGTACAAACATACATTCCTTTTCTATGAACATAGATACACACACAAACAGTAATCTATACTATAAGACTAGGGCCTTAAGGATAGTCTGTCAGCGTGATATCAACAAGACCCTGTATTATCCCTACAGGTATAAAGGAACTGTCACTACAAAATCACAAATAGCTACAGTGCCATGTTGAATTAATTCCCCCTGAAGGCATGCATTTCTCAAGCGAACTGAAAGATGTAGATCCAACACGACAGTATGTGCTTTAAGCCAACGCTCAAACATGTAGGACAGGTCCTAAATGTTTCAAAATACGGTTACCTAAAAAACGTATCATGTGCAAACATACACATTCCTGAACATTGAAAATATCCCTTAGGACGATGGTCACTCAAAACTTGATAATAATTAGATTTTTAGAAGAAGCTTTGCAGATCTAGGGCAAAATGAATATTGTGCACCCTTTCGGGCCCTAAAACAGGGATTGAGAAGCATTGCTCCAGGGAAAGATTAGGTCTTGGCGAGAAGGAACAGGACAGTTTGAGTTAGAATATTAGAGTAGATAGGACTCAACCAGGCCCCTCATCTTCCTTTATTATCACTTCTCGTTCTATTTCCCTCTTTTTGGTAGATTTGTTTTGAGAGCTTGGATGATTTTCAAGGCACAAGGACAGAGTAAGAGTTCTTGCCCCAGCTATCCTAAGAGCTCAAAAAAGCAATGAAGACATGCCATGCGACATTGTCTGAGGTTTCAAACATTGGTTGGTTCTAAGAGCCAAGTTAAAGAAACAAATCAATCAACAAGCAACTCCATTTGTTGGTTATGGATATAGTGTTGCCACGGCAACCGCCAATACACCGGTATGACCTCATCAGATAATCACACGCTGCCCGCTCTCTCTCGTTCTCTCTGGTCTGTTGACGTTCTAAGTTAAGAACTCTGTTGGACATCTCCCAATGTGGATCCTTGGAACTTGGAATCAACCAGCCATTCGTCAGCCTGAATGTCGGAATATGAGCTTCCGATCCGTGTGCCATGTCTACAGGCCCCTAAGCCAATGTCCCTGTTGACCCAGACCGGACTGCGATGTAACAAGTTTTTCTCATCCTTTCTTCAATTTACTAAATTCCCTTGGTTCAATGTACTCAATTTTGGTTTAATTCACTTTATTCATTTGGGTTCATTTTACTCAAAACATGTTTCAGATCACTTAATTTCTTTTGATCAAATCACTCCTATGAGACTTTAAATAAACTCTGAGCTTTATTAACTTTTCAATATTCTCCCGATGGCTTCTATAATCAACATCACAAGGTGGAGTGTTTATAATCAACACCAAAAGTTTTAGTGTTTTGAAATCATAAAAACAGGCATTTATACTTAACAAATTCAAGCTACTTCTCTAGAACACAAAGGATATTGATGTCACCAATTCTCAGACATGTTGGGTTCTGTTTGGACCTGTACTTTCTGCCCTAAAGTGACTGCTGAGGAAAATAAGAAATAGTCTATGATTGTAAACATGTTCCTTTGTTGCTCATTGGTTGTAATGCGGGGACAGATCTAAAATATACTGAATCTAAAATATACTGTATATAAACAGTGGTTCTAATAGTCTTAAATCGCCTCTCCCTAAAGCAAGCAAGATAAATCCTAAACAAAATCTCGGGCTAGAAGTTAAATCAATTTGGGAATTACAGTTTTTGGTCTCATTCCAAAGAATGTAAATGAACAGAGATTCGGAGGGTTAGTGAATGAGCCATCTCTGAGATTAGCTGAGTGAGAGCGGAGATAAGTGAATTAGTAAACACATCTGACGCGTGTTATAGTTATATATCCTATTTACCCCATTAAGCAATTCCATTGACTACAACTGAAATAAAAACATTACTGTGATTGTGTCATTTTCTAACCACACAAATAGTTTCTTCAGACTTTCTGACGCAAGCCGGACAGAGGGTAGGCACAGATCACATCGGTAATATTTACAATACACTTTCAGATAGAGATTTGTAAGCTTATCTTAAATGCAAATGATAATATTTACAACACACATTCGGTATAGATTAACTCTTCTTCTTAGCTTAGCACAGCAGGCTCTACACCTGGTTGTAACAGGGAAATGTGTCTGAGTCTTTTAAGACCGGCTGAGTCATGCCAAGAGGGTATTTGTCCTTAGGTACAGATCAGCTGAACTGCATTAATTCTAGTCTTAAAGCATAACTGATCTTAGATTACTGTCTAGTGGCATAGTCTTCACTATTCAGAGAAAGGCCATAATCACAGCTGTTCAAACCCAGTTCTCACCAATGCATAACTGATCTTAGATGACTGTCTAGGGGCATAGTTTTAACTATTCAGAGAAAGGCCACAATCACAGCTGTTCAAACCTAGTTCTTACCAATTACACACAAACAATCATACAGACACAAACACACAGACAAAGCCAGAAACACACCCCTCTCACTTCTCCACAATATTTTAGATGAAAGAGAGCGAGATTCTCTCTGGGCTATGATTTTGGGTTAGACGACTGATAAATAGGGTGATAATAATACCTTTAAAGCAACCTAACACTGGCCCTAAGGGAAGAAGGGCAAAGGTCAGGGGCTTGGAGAACTAGGACAGTTGACAAATGGATTTTCAAATGTGATATTCGTGTATCATATGCATAACATAACAAGGATTTTCAAATGTCAAAAATATATATCCGGCAATAAAAAATAACGTAAGGCATGAGTGTGATTTATATATAAAAGATATAATGTGCAAGTTCATTAGGAATGCGTTTCTATGCAACATTCTACCCCAGGACATCCCGGACAAAGTAAGGACAGCGCTGTGGAACCTCTATTCTCTTCAATGGTGGCTTTCTTGAATTTCCTCTCTAATACCAGGGGTGTGATTGGTGAGTCTTTGTGTAGAGTACAACAGGTTGTAAGACGAGGAGCCTGGGTTAGTGGACTCTATGGGGGAGGCTTTCGGAGATATTAAAGAGCACAGGGCTCACAATAGCTTTTTAATGTCACTGCTTGATTTGAGAGTGTGTATATATATGTGTGCATAAATGTCTGTGTGTGAGAGAGGGTGTTTGTTTGAGTGTGTGCATACAAGACAGAGTGTGTGCATGTTGTGGTGTGTTTGTATTTGTATAACAGACAGTGTTTGTGTGTGTGTGTGTGTTAAAGGGCATTCAAATGTAAGGCATCCAGGTCGCATCACTCAAGTAAAAAAAAAAACTTTAAAGTCCTAAAGGAGACCTCCCAACATGCAAACAATTGGCTTACAGTGGGTGGTCCAAACATTCAATTAACAAAATTGAGGAGAAACTGATTTCCCTTCATGAGTTAATAGGGAAGTTTACAGTTTTTAGAACGTATAAGAACATAGTAGAACATATTCCCTGTAATGGTCAGGAACATGGTCGGGTCAAATTGTCAGGTCATATGGTCAGGTGACATGGTCAGGTCATAGTCAGGTCAAATAGTCAGGTCATATGGTCAGGTGACATAGTCAGGTCAAATAGTCAGGTCAAATAGTCAGGTCATATGGTCAGGTGACATAGTCAGGTCAAATAGTCAGGTCACATGGTCAGGTCACATGATCATGAAATCGCTGCCCAGTTACTGGCTACCTAGGCACCCACTGAATGACCTCCGCCCTGCCAGGGAACACCTTGCATTACTTGTGTATACCGTACTTCCGCCAACCAGGATTTATTTATAACAAACAGATGTCTCGATTGGAGAATTGCACGCTCTCCTCCATTTTTGTAGCCAGAAGTCAGGAGAGGGGAGGTTAGTGAATGTGCCGTATGTATATTGGGTGTTTGTGTGAGTAGTGAAGACGTACCGAACAATTCTAGATTGAGCCCCGTCTCTCTCCCCCTTTCTCTCCATCCTCCTATCACTTCATCACCCCCCCTCCCTTCGCTCTCCCTTTCTCTCTAGCGCAAACACACACATACATAGTGAATTCAGCTGAACAAAAATCATACTCGCAAACAGAACGTGTGTGCGTGTGTGGAAATTGTTGAGCAAACTCCCATAACTATTAACATGAATCACCAATGTATTTTTTGTGTACAGAGCCGCTGAGTCAGTGTTCATATCTTTTAGCCGTATGGTTTGCGGATTGATATTTAATTGCAGCTGTTAACTGGAGACTCTGTTATAACAATGCAGGGCGCAGTCCCTGTCTGTTAAACAGTCCTGTGTAGTCACCCGAGACAACTATTAGGATTTCTGACCAATATGTGCATCTGTGTTTGGGTGTGTATGTCTGTGTGAGCAGTGTTTGTTACATTCTACCTTTGTATACAACCTGGGTTTATCCATCAATCCTTTACTGTCTGTCAGTACCTTGTTCTGGCCACAGGGGGCAGTGTATTGCTTGCAGCATGGCAAGTTCACAGAGGAGAAATCTCATTCATTTTAGTCAATTCACAAACACTCACACACCAGCGCTTTGGGCCTCCTACTATTCTGTGCTAATGGGAGCCTACAGATGTTCTCTTTGTTAATAATCCCATGCACCTAAATCATTAGAAATTAATTTCAGAAGTATGTAAAGGCAAAGGTGTTGTAGTATCTTTTACACACATTTCTAAGTGTTTACATACATCTGAGACAGATTACAAAGGAATTTTGGTTTATGGAGTCTGTTAACCAGAAACATACAGCAGAAACTTTCCAAAACAAATGTCTCTGGAAGAAACTATGTATTTATTGGCCAAAAATAATAATCAAAGGACAACGCCGGAAGACAACAACAACCTCACAACAACCGAGTTTCTTTCAAAGAACGTTTTGGGATCTCCACTAAAAGGATTTCCTCAAAATACCTTTTACATTTTCCATTGAAAAACGTATACTGCACGAATTTGCCCCCAATGTTTCATGTAAAGGACCTTTTACATTGAGAATCTATCCATTAGTTTGGCATTTACAGCCATATAACAGCTGGATAAGGATGTCTACACTAAGGGTGTGTGACAGAGAATTACCTGTATATGAGACACTATGTACACTGATGACAATAAATGAAGGGTACAATAAAAATCAATGAACGAAATACATTAAAGATCAAAATATCTTTTGTGTGAACCTGCTCTCATCTGTGAAGAGAACGGAGTGCCGATGGCGGACCTGCCAATTCTGGTGTTCTCTTACCAATGCTCATCAAGCTGCATGGTGCTGGGCTGTGAGTAGAGGTCCCACTAGAGGACATCGGGCTCTCATGCCACCATCATGGAGTCGGCTTCTGACAGTTTGGTCAGAAACATGTACACCAGTAGCCTGCTGGAGGTTATTTTGTAGGGCTCTAGCAGTGCTTCTCCTGTTCCTCTTCACACAAAGGAGCAGACACCAGTCTTGCTGCTGTGTTGATGCACTTCTAAGGCCCTGTCCAGCTCTCCTCTTGTAAAAGCTTGTCTCCTGGTATCTCATCCATGCTCTTGAGACTATACTGGGAGAAACAACAAACCTTCTTGCGAAGGCATATATGGATGTGCAATCCCGGTGTAGCTAGACTACCAGTGCAAGTTGGGCAGCAGGTACCGCCTCATACTACTAGTAGTGACATGGACACTAGTAAAACGCAAACAAAGAGAACAATCCGTAAGGAAAGTAGGAAAGGAGGTCTGTGGTCACCACCTGCAAAACTATTCTCTATTTGGGCATGGACTTGCTGTTGCCTCTCCAGTGCACCTGTTGTCCCTTTAATTTGCACCAAATCAGTTGACCTTGATTCACAATTGCTAATGCATCCTAACTGGACAGATTGATATCCCTGAAGCTGAATTGACTAGGTGTTATACTGTGATGATTACGTGTGCCCTTTATTTTTTTTTAGCAGTGATATACAGTGGGGAGAACCAGTATTTGATACACTGCCGATTTCGCAGGTTTTCCTACTTACAAAACATGTAGAGGTCTGTCATTTTTATCATAGGTACACTTCAACGAAAGAAAGAAAAATCCAGAAAATCACATTTTATGATTTTTGAGCAATTCATTTGCATTTTATTGCATGACAAGTATTTGATCACCTACCAACCAGTAGGAATTCCGGCTCTCACAGACCTGTTTTCTTTAAGAAGCCCTCCTGTTCTCCACTCATTACGTGTATTAACTGCACCTATTTGAACTTGGTACCTGTAGAAAAGACACCTGTCCACACACTTAGTCAGACAGACTCCAAACTCTCCCGAGACCAGGGAGCTGTGTAAGGACATCAGAGATAACATTTTAGACCTGCACAAGGCTGGGATGGGCTACAGGACGATAGGCAAGCAGCTTGATGAGAAGGCAACAACTGGAGCAACTATTAGAAAATGGAAGAAGTTCAATATGACAGTCAATCACCCTCGGTCAATGGCCTGAAGAGAGCTGGGACTACAGTCTCAAAGAAAACCATTAGTAACACACTATGCTGTCATGGATTAAAATCCTGCAGTGCACGCAAGGTCCCCCTGCTCAAGCCAGCGCATGTCCAGGCCCGTCTGAAGTTTGCCAATGACCATCTGGGTAATCCAGAAGAGGAATGGGAGGAGGTCATGTGGTCAAATGAGACAAAAATAGAGCTTTTCTGGTCTAAACTCCACTCGCCGTGTTTGGAGGAAGAAGAAGGATGAGTACAACCCCAAGAACACCATCACAACCGTGAAGCATGGAGGTGGAAACATCATTCTTTGGGGATGCTTTTCTGCAAAGGGGACAGGACGACTGCACCGCATTGAGGGGAGGAGGATGGGGCCATGTATCGTGAGATCTTGACCAACAACCTCAGTAAGAGCATTGAAGATGGGTCGTGGCTGGGTCTTCCAGCATGACAACGACCCAAAACACACAGCCAGGGCAACTAAGGAGTGGTTCCGTAAGAAGCATCTCAATGTCCTGGAGTGGCCTAGCCAGTCTCCAGACCTTAACCCCCATAGAAAATCTTTGGAGGGAGCTGAAAGTCCATATTGCCCAGCGACAGCCCCGAAACCTGAAGGTCTGTATGGAGGAGTGGGCCTAAATCCCTGCTGCAGTGTGTGCAAACCTGGTCAAGAACTACAGGAAATGTATGATCTCTGTAATTGCAAAGAAAGGTTTCTGTACCAAATATTAAGTTCTGCTTTTCTGATGTATCAAATACTTATGTCATGCCATAAAATGCAAATTAATTACTTAAAAATCATACAATGTGATTTTCTGGATTTTTCTTTTAGATTCCGTCTCTCACAGTTAGGATACAGTTAAGATTCCGTCTCTCTATATAAGATACTTATATATAAGATAATTATCAATTATCAAATGGAAGTGGTCGAAATATATGACATACATTTTCCTTATTTCACCACTTGGCCCTCAGGTCCGCGCGGTCATAGACGTGTGCAATCTTAGCAACATAAATACCACACTTTGCGTAGAAATGATTGCACGCATGGTTTGGGTGCAGATTTCCGATACACCCGCTTGGTGAATGAGTTCCCTGAAAACCAGATTCTCTCATTGATTAACCATTCTCAGTGGGAGAATGTGTGTCCCCCACGCACACTCGGAATACACACACTTCCACACCCCCCCCTCCCCCCAACCCCTCTCTCTGTTTCATCCCCCCTAAACAATGTCCCTTTCACGCTCTGGTTAAAATATCTGCCTGACATCTCTTTTGTTCTGGCACTAACTTATCCTCTCCCCGCTCTTTCTTTCGCGTCCCTGTCTCTTCTCTTTCTCTCTGGGGCCCGGGGTGAATGGGGAACAACTGAGTAACCTACACACCACTGAAGCACAGAGGCTGTGATGGCATCCAGTTAAATACACCCTGAACGCTGAATAGAGGGAGGTCGGGAGAGGTTGGTTGAAAGGGGTGGACAGGGATTGAGAAGGGAGAGGGGGATGGAGAGGTAAAGGGACGGAGAGAGAGGACATTATGTCTAAAAAAGACTGTATTTCTTTATTGGTGCTGACTTTGTTAATGTATTTGCAAAACTCTTTCAGGAATAATGTACAGCAATTACCGTGACTGCAAATTGTGGCTATATTATTTACTCTAGTTAAAGGTTATGGCAAAACACTGCACATTTGAAATAAATATAAAAATGAAGCCCCTAATTCTTACACACCATCATATCTTTGCAAAACCCACCGGATGAGTAAAGTTACGTGTGTGTCAACGATAAAAAAATGTTGGGGGTCCCCACGCTGTCTGGGGTGGGCCTTCAAAATGAGACAGATTGCATGGTGGAAAGCTGCGGTTCTTAATTATGTTCATACAACCTAGAACGCCCTTCACCATTTATCCACTTCCTTTTTCCTGACATGTTAGGGAAGGCTTAGACACAGGAGAAGTAAGGAATAGTGTTTAGAAAGAAAGGGAAGGAATCTAACTTCAAACAAGCAAACAGTAAACATGTCATTTTGCCGGTATAATGATTCACAGCAACCTTGGCCGATCACTGGGACCTTGTAAATGGCAGATCTCATTGGCAAGGGGCATTCTTCACTTGAGTGTGGCCATAATAGAATGTGTCTGAGATATGAAGTGTGAAGTATTCTCGAAAACACGACTGGACAAAGACCATCTCTTGTCCACTTATGATTTTATAGTGGGTGACAGAAAGCAATACACCGCCACAATAGATTTTTTAAATCACCACAGCAAAGAGGAATGTAACTCATCAGCCAGTTAGGCATAGCTAAGTGTTTTGTAATAAACCTCTGAAACTAACCAATCTTGAGAGCACGTTTGATCTATGCAGATTTTCCAAATCCTTTTTTTGCGTTAGTATGGGCGTTTTTCCATTCATACCTTAAATATAGACATTGACAAATGTCTGGCCCTTCTGAAAGCCAGAGAGTCCCAGACAATTTAAAGGTAAAAAAAACAATGAAGTATGCGAAAGTTCATACTAGGAATAAAATGCAAAGCTGCATGATTGACTGCATCTAAATGTTGAAGTACTGAGGCTCAGGTATGCGTACGTAGAGCATCTCCATAATCTGGGATGGGCATCAGGGTGGCTTGTACAGGCCAGCCACCATATGTTCTTATGAAAGAAACCACTTTGAATCCTTTGCTTCTTCAGCAACTCCATAATGTGTGTTTAAAAAGGGACTTAATCCCAAAGAATTTCTAGGAGGGGTTATACAACAGAATTGTCTAGGGTAATACTAAAATCTTAAAAATGTAGAATTTGAGACTTTTACTTGTTTATAGCAAATTTCATTACACTGAGCCAACAAGATCAAGCGATATAAATGTATTAATGTCATTGTGTGGTTAGTGTGAATGTTCTTCCATTCTTGACAGTTTGTACCATAGATGTGTTGTTACAATACCAACAACCTTGAATGATTTTACTCATCAAAATCAGTTCCTTACATTTTAGATACTCATCTGAAAAGTATTACCTTTGTGTGTGAGTATTACCTTTGTGTGTGAGGAAAGGGACCTATGTAACAAATCTCTTGACTTTAAGTCAGAAAGTATAACGAATGAGCCATGGTAGAGTTTGTATTTGAAATTACTTTTTATAGTGCCACTAACTTGCTAATCAGTCTGATTTTGTAAATGGTGGATCTCTGAGGCAATATGCATCTGTCACCCATGTTTCATCAGCATTTGTGTCTGAGATATGATGTGCGTGAAGCAGACAATATTGGACAAATATCGCATGTGAACCTTTTACTGTTTAATGCAAGAGGATTGTCCCATCAGCTGGTAAATAGGTGGCAAGTTGTGGGAATTTCCGAAACTTTGTGACCTATAACCCCTTTGATCTCCATGTCACAATGTTCTGTCCTAATAGAAGATGTACAGTATACACACAACCTGAGATATGGTTATTGACCACTAACTGAGACAACTAGCTGGTAGGAGTACATACTCTAATTTTAAGAATTCTGGGGCAAAGCATTAAGGAGCTGTAAAAAGTGGCTACCTATAAGGATTAGGAGCAATGGCAACATTTATCTTACTCACTTTGTATAGGTGTTTCTTTGATTCCTTTAGAAGTGTATTTTAAGTGTTGTTATCCTGAGTGGCTCAGAGCAGTAAGTGTGTCGTACAAAGTGTTATTATATAGAAAATACTCAGCATTCTTTCATGTCCGCAGGAGGACCTCTCGAGTTCCAGGGGAGCACAAGGTAAATGACGGTGAGAGCACGTGTGTACCCCCAATTTCCACCAACCCTAGAACACCCCCATCAGGCTCCACACCTCCGTCTTACAGGTGTCACATCCATCTGTTTATCTCCTCTTTCCGCTGTCTTTTCTCACAGCCAGATCCAGGTGTGCCTTGGGTCAAAGGTCAGAAATCAAAGCCGTCTATAAAGCCGGGGGGGGGGGGTTGGGAGGTCTCCAAAAACAATGGGCCGATGGGACCTCAAACCAAACCAGGTGTGTGTGTGTGTCACTCATGAAGAGTGGGTACCAGTGCCTGTGTGACCCATGACTCTCACACACCTGATTAAAATGACTACAGGCAGCGTAAAATATTAACCCCCCCTGAAACGCAGACACATTAAACTCACTATATACTGTTCCTCAGATTTATCTGGGTACACTCTCACCCTCGTTGTCCTCTACCTACGTACCACCTCAATGCCAATGTTCGAGCCGACGGCTGATAAGCGAGGGTCCTTGTGGAGTTCTGAGAGGGTTTGACAGATATAATCTGATAGCTTTACTTTGCCCTTAGATTGGCTAGTTTCACAGGATTATTTTTAACATCTCCTCTAGTCTAGTCAATAGTGTGTAGGGATTAAGGGTTGTTTTGGGATGTTTGGGACTGCATAGTTTCACTTAAGACTGACATGGTAAAAAAAAAAGGCCTGTCAATGAATCAAGCCTAATTTGATCATCGTTCTCCTTGTGGGTTTTTCATAGCTGTAGCGTTTTGGGTCATAAAACGGCTTTGAAAAGTCGGATATTTGTACTTAAATCTTGAACTGCCCCTTGATATATCGTTCTATTAAAAGGTGGAGGCTGTATTTCTCTCAACCTTCCATACAAAAACAGCATTTAAAGTAGTAAAATAAAAACACAACTACATTAGACGTTAGACATAGTGTGTGTGTGGGCAGTAGAAGGCACCAACGGCTAAATATGAAACAGTTCCTGCTGATTCAAACCAGATGAAGTCTCTTCCTAATAATTCCCCCCAGAGCAGGTGTCAACACCAGGGAATGAAAGACATCCTTACACCCAGGTCCTCTCCGGATCAGAGACAGGTCGTAAAAAATACCCCTCCTTGTTCAGAGGTATTCTACAGAGTGTGCATCTGTAATCTGTCACAAAGCTGTCATCGGCAGACAGACAGACCGACAGAACGGCAGAGACATGTCTTGGTAACGAACAGAAGGGAGTGAGACAAGACCACTTAAGTGAAGAAAGTATCTTTCCCTCCTAAATGTTTCCTTCAAAATGGCCACCACACATGTGAGCATGTTATCACTGTGTCAATGTAGTTCCATAGTTCCATTCCAGACAATCACGCTAACGTGAAGTTCACGTTGTCCTCCACCCCCCCAAAAAACAAGAAGGCAATCTCTTTTTTCCCTCCAAGCATTGACTACCATCGGAGCAGAAAGATAAAGGTTAGAATGTGTGTGGAGCTCATGTCACACAGAGACAGCCATCTGCTAATCCCAAGGAAGACGTGTTGGTGCATCGCCCTTCTCAACACACATACAGGCAGGTATGAATAAAACCAAACACACACACACACACATAGAAAGACATGCACAGCTCTTACACCAATTGTCATGTGGAAAAACCAAGTGAATGTACACAATATCTGTTGCATGTTTGAGGTTCTGCCATCATCCCACCACCCCTCATCCGTTTCACATTCATGAACATCCCTTTCCATCACGTGAGTTTGTCTCTTTTCCTCACATCTTCCTAATCGATCAAACAACACTTTCACACAGTCAAATGTAACAAAAATCTACATCATTATTGAACTGTACTAAAACATTTACACATGCACACAAACACCGTTCTTCTTTTCACCTCCAACTAATCTGTGTTTACGGCATACACCCCCTGCAGAAGGGGGGAGAGAGACGAGAGAGAGAAAGCGACGACACGACCCCCCGCCCCCCTCCCCGTTGCACCAGCTCTGGAGGTCTACGTAACCGGCCTGCTAGGCGCTAATGCACCGGCTAATCCCAATAAATCAAGTTGATTCCAGACAGTCCCCGGAATCACACACACCTGTTTTCCATTCCAACTGATCAACACACTTATATAATGCCCTCTGTTTTCCCAGTGCCTGGGGGGGTATTATTTCCATGTCAGTGTGCAGTACCAGAACTGTGTGTGTACATGTGTACTGCTATCAGTCCAGCATTGTCCGTGTGTAGTGTTTGGAGTATTCTCATCTCACTTTATTTTGAGATTGCCCCTGTCAGTTTTGTTTACATTTTGTGAAAATAAAACCCCTCATCTTATTTTGTGCATCTGTCTTCAATCCCTACAACAAACTGATGACTATAGGTCTGTTGATCTAAGAGTTTGTTTGTGCGTGTGTGTGTGTGTGTGTGTGAGAATGTCTGTGTAATGTACACGAAACAAAGGCCACACACGCACACAAACTCTAAAACCAACAAACTAATAGTTTTACACAGTCAAATTATTCAAACAACCACATCATTACAGGACAGTACAGACATTTGTACATTCGTCATTCCAAGATAAATGTGTAAGTGGCTTGTTGTGGTCAAGTGGCCCCTACATTTGATCAGTAAAGCATAAAAAGCTAACATAAACAATCCCATATCAAAGATAAATATAGTCTATTAACATTTCTGGTATAACAAAATCTAATACAGCGTTTCTTGAAAGACTGTCTTGTCGTTAAATATTGACACATTGCACATTGTATGTATGCTTGTGACTGGATCAGGACTGGACTGAGTATTCTTGGTTATTTGAGACCTCATCTCTCAATCATTCACTTATGATGTATGCCTTTTCCCTCTCCCCCCTCTCCGCCTCTCCCTATGTCACGCTCTCTGTGCATCTCCCTCTCTCTGTGCATCTCCCTATGTCTCTCTCCCTGTGCATCTCCCTCTCTCTGTGCATCTCCCTATGTCACTGTCTCTGTGCATCTCCCTCTCTCTGTGCATCTCCCTATCACCCTCTCTATGTGCATCTCCCTATGTCACTCTCTCTGTGCATCTCCCTCTCTATGTGCATCTCCCTATGTCACTCTCTCTGTGCATCTCCCTCTCTATGTGCATCTCCCTATGTCACTCTCTCTGTGCATCTCCCTATGTCACTCTCTCTGTGCATCTCCCTCTCTCTGTGCATCTCCCTATGTCACTCTCTCTGTGTATCTCCCTCTCTCTGTGCATCTCCCTATGTCACTCTCTCTGTGCATCTCCCTCTCTGCTTGTTACCTCATCAGACTCTCCACTTGTCTTTGTTCTTTCACCATCAGTTTCACTCCCCCCCTCTACTCTTCCCCTCTTTAAATACTATCCAATTACGTCGTTTGTGTCTCTCTACTCTCCCTCCCTCCTTCCCACCCTCTCAGAATTCCTCCGTAATTGCACCTCTTTCTCTCAGTTCTGAGAACAGCTGTCGAAATTAGCCAAATTCCCAGTGTGTGTCATGTGTAGCCCCTCGGACACACGCACAAACCAACCAAAAGGAACACAGTTCCTTCTTCTCCATCCTAATGCAGGGTTCATCAGATAGAGGTGAAAGACGGAAGGAGATGAGGATGAATGGATAAAAGGCATACGACACCTTCTACATCTGAGGGTTTCTGATCCAGGAGGGAGATAATGTGGGGGGGAGGGTTGTGGCGAGGGTCCACAAAACAGAAAAGACTCTGACATGCAGAGGATTAAAGGGTTGCCATACCCTTTTGAAACGTGTAGCTTAAAATCCAATTGCGTTGGTAACCTGCATTTCGGAGCCCTAAGAACAGCCGTTAGCAGTGGTTCTGTCATAAGCGACAACTCTTTGGGGCTTCAGGCTTGAAGTTCCCTCACAATATCTTATACCCAATAAGACAAAAAGACGAGTAAGAAAAAGCCCCCTTTGACTTGCTGGTCTTTCTGGGGATGCTTTAAGGATCAGTCAATTGTGTTGACTGGATGCCCCCCGTGGCCATTTTGACTGCTAATAAAATCCTATTGGCTCATAACCTCCACGCATATTGAGCCTGAGAGCTCATTGAGACAAAATGTGACAGCAATACATCTTCACATCTGTCCCCTTCTCCTTCCTCCCTCCACCCGTCGCCTGAAACTGAAACAAAAAGACTGTCCGGACCGCCGGCCGGCCAGGGGTCGGAAAAACAAAGACATTATAGAGACAGAGAAGCTTCTTCTGTTTTTATGGCTTCACAGGGCCTGTGACGCCACTCTTGGCGACCTTTGATCCCAGCGGGCAGCTGTTCTCCGGACAACTCTGTTGTTGGCCACAACACCCACATACGCACGCACACGCATACACACACACACACACACACTCTTCCTACTCAGCTGAGCTGAAAAAGGCTTCTAATAATACAGGGTGCAAATCCCCTCCCATCGCTTCCCATCTCAGCAGGTCAATTGGAATGATAATTGGGCCTTTTACTTGGCTAAAGAGAAACATTACATTACAATGTCTGCTATCTCTCCACCCAGCTAAACCACTCTGTGGGTGGCTCATTTAGACAGCTACTGTTAAAGGTTCTAACCAGAACCTGAAAGCACAAGCGAGCAGCGAAACAAGAAGTGGCCTACGGGCCACTAAACTCCTGAAGAAAATTCAAGACAACGCTCAGTAGTGTGGAGGCTTTTAGACAACCTGTTGAAACACAGGTTCCCGTGCTACTGAGAAAAGCAGAGAGAGAGAGACACACACACACACTCAATTAGCGTTTGAAACTTGTCAGTCCCAAGGTACGAAAGGCTCCATGTGAGCTCCTTAAGAGGCCCCCGAAAAGCCTCCGTTTTCAGACGGGTGACTTTATAAGTCAGGCGGGAAAAGGAAAGGGAAGTACTGCAGTTACAAATTGTTAGGCGACAAGTGAACTGTAAAAAAGGCCTTGGACTTTGAAATAAGTTATCATCAAAACAAAACAGAGAAAAGTCTAGCTGAAAACCATTCTTTGAATTACAGAGAACGACAAGGATTTGATACTGAAGACAACTCTGGACAGAATGGGTTAAATCCAGAATGAGAATCTTGGAATGTCCGCCGTGCTTTTAATTACGACCTGTCAACTAATCCCCATTTTCCATGCGACTGCACATAAACCGAGAGCGACAATATCCTGGAATGACTCGAATTCCTGCCCCTTTCTGCCGTCTGTCTTTACCATGCCAGCCTTGAAGCTCCTCTCCTTAGCTTCTGGGGTT
The DNA here is from genome assembly GCA_016801125.1 of Novumbra hubbsi. Lineage (NCBI taxonomy): Eukaryota > Metazoa > Chordata > Actinopteri > Esociformes > Umbridae > Novumbra > Novumbra hubbsi. Next base: position 37,753 of record JACXGK010002216.1, on the reverse strand, counting down.
GGGTTTCAAAGGAGCGTTAGCTTAGCTTTGTGACACCTACATTCTGAATGCACCTATTGTAGATGAGGTTACCGAGTCCAGCCCTGGTTTATGCTAAGAGATTTACCTCAGCAGTGGGGGTCCCAATGGGGTTAACTGGTTTTCGCTTAAACACAGAGATGTCATTTGACCTTGTTTGGTGTCCCATTTCTTTCAATCCTATATTATCTTAAATCTGTACCTCATTCTAAGGCTGTTATAGGACACCTACGTATATCTTTAAACCTATCCTAAAGAGGCTAACTTATTCCACATGCCACTGAACCACTAAAAAGCCAAACTAGTTTACTAACTCAATCAATGCGTAATGCATTTAACCCCGGAGTGAACCTTAAGATGCATCTTCAAGCGTCTTCCTAACCATTCCTCCAGTGTGGTACTTCAATGCAAAAGGAAAAAAGGGAACGAAACTGTGAGATCGGTCGCAGCCATTTCCGACTGAGAATGCTGTGAGAATGAGTGACAGCTGCACATCCCCTCCAAACCAACTGAGACCAATAACTAAAGTGTTTGATTTATGACTGTAGAGAGCTGGATTAGAGTCCCGAATTGGTAAGGCAGAACCTGCAGGTCTTCCCTGCTGACGGGTGAATAGTGGATACCACCCAGGGAGTGAAGGGTGGCAGGGAGTGTGTTTTGAGTTAGCTTGTGCATGTGATCTTATTTTGTATTCTGTACACACACACTTTTGACCTCTAGCTACGTCTTCCTATGATCCAACCGGTATATGGTTCTGTATCGAACCACTCAACCGCTCCGGAGGACCGCCAGCTGACCCAGACCTCGGAGCCAGCACATCCCAGGGAGGTGCACTTGTGCCTGGTCAATCAGGCGCAGCCTGGCCCCCTCTCTGGTTCCTCCGGCCCCTGTCTTAAAAGCCTAGGCCCGCTGTGAGCTGGTGAACTCTGGAGCTTGACACAGCATGTTTCTAGCTTACCGCAGCTGTAGATGCACGTGTGAACGGGGTTTAGGGTTTAAGGGCCAGACATGTGTGTTGCGGGCACACTCCCCCACTGCCGCACTGCTCAGGGTAATGGGGTCACCCACGGGATCTAAAGGTCTGGGGTTGACCGCGAAAATCGCAGACAAGGTTCTACACATGGCAATAGTACATGTGTTCTAGCTCCCAGCAGTGACGGAGCCCGCTGAGAAATGTTGTACTTCTCTGGCGGGCCTTTTTCATATGCATCACATGCCATGAAAAAAGCTGAGTTTAGTAGATGATTGGATACATTCTGAAATGTAAAGCTAGATGCAATCGACACATCTACCCATCCACGCCTGCCGGAATAGTTCTGTTCAGACAAAATACAGAACCCCATACCTAGTTAAAAAATTTGATTTGGAACCATCCTAAAAAATTCTTAATTCCTATGAAAAGCCTGTTAAGGCTTGCAGAAATGCACAAGAAGTTTTATAAAATGAACTCCTGAAATGTAATAGAATCATGATTAATGACCTTTAATGACTCACACCTGCCTGATAAAATCTGTGTGATATTTCCTAACACGGATAAGTACTGTGGTAACAAGATTATACCTTAAAGAGATGTTATCATGAATTAATGTTCAGGCTAAAAACACAGCATCCCAGTCAGGGTTGCCAGATTTCATTGACAGCATAACGCATTATTACCAGCACATTCCACAAATAACACCCAAATGCAATTTTTCTATACAACCGTGAGCATTTTTTCTATACAACCCATGAGGCTAAAATATCCTATAAGTTGGAAAACCACCACATCTGGCAACACTGGTCCCAGTGGCATCCTGTTTTTTATGATTCCTGGTCAAATCAACCGGACTTAATCACACTGATAGCAAGGCCAGCACAATTTGCCAAGTAAACTGTTAGGTGCTTAGGTTCTACACATTTTCTTTCTCTGTTATTTTTGGACACGTTTCTGTGGCATTGGCTTACCAAACTAACAGTTGTGTAAACACACATACACAAACACACACAGACACAATCATACACACACACAAACCTTTTGCTTTTCCCACTCTAAGTTGTATGTGAAAAGTGGCACCCACACGCCCACTGCCGAGGACCCATCCAAATGGCCAATATTAATCTCTTAACAACAACTCTCAGATCAGCTCTAAATCTCCCTATCCAAAAAACACACAGGGATATTAACAGCCAAACAGACCTATAACAACTTATTCTGTTAGGTCAGGAACAAACTGGTCAACAGTCATTGACTCCAGGTTGTGGTAAAGAAAGTGAATTTCTTTAAACGGATATACATATTCTAGTCAATTGTACATCTATGCAAAATACATTTTCTGTTGTAACCGCCCCTGTAACTATGACAAAAGGAACCCCAATCGTACCGCATTTGTCACCTTCTGCAGGGGTTCTCTCTCTATTAGTAATGGAGAAGAAATGACATCCGCGCTAACGGTTAGGGTCTCATGGACGTGCACGGCCGCAAGCAACTCTCGGCATAGGGGTGTGAAAAGCTGGTTGAAATATGGCCACCCACGACTGTCTCCCCCATCTCTATCTTGCCTGCCAGTACAACCCCTGACAACAGGCCCAAACAGTGCCTGCAAACCTCAAACTAAGGCCAAGCTCAAGTCGAGACTTTAAAAATAGCATTGAATTGGCGTACACAAAGCTGTCCAATTATGGAAGTGTGTAGTTAACTTGATGTGTTGTTATCGAAGCACAACAAGTGTGCTAACCAAATGGCATTTATACATTGAATGAAAATTCAATATAGGACGTAGGACTCTAATGCAGACAAAAGTGGAAAATGAGAATGCAATGTGTGATGGCATTAACATTTGAATTAAATGAACTACACCAAATCACGCGTGTTCGGGTACAAATGACGCACAAGCAGAGTTTTAGATAAGGATAAGGCTGTGACAGGAAAATGATAAATGGAGCAATGGAGAACCTGAATTATTATGTGGATTGTACTATTGGACATATTGCATGGGTGTTGACGGAAGGTAAAACCAAATTAGACATTTTGGATGCCTTATAAACCGTAAAAAACACAGTCCTGTTTTCTGGGAAAGTATCACATTCCGTTCCGAACACTTACATTAACACACATTCATATATCCATACCGCCCCCACGCACACACTCATAAACACAGCAAATACAGGCGTCAAACATGTTCCTACAGGGATATACATTGTTTGTAACTACCTGACAGGGGATAACCAGAACCTTCTGGAGCCCACCTAATACTCCAGGAAGGTAGGCAAACATCACACAATTCAAACACCAGGAAGGGGGGGAAGATAAGAGGGTGTCTGTGCAGGTGTGGTAGGGTAGGGGTCTTTGTTCGCTGTCTTTAGTTGTCACGGCACCTGGTTCTCGCTTGTGGTTTCCGAAACTACACTGGTCCCTTATTGGTCAAGCACGGGCGAATAGAAATGCAGAAAAGGGTCAGTGGATTACTCAGTTGATACTGTTCAAACCAATGTCTGATTGATTGGTTAACTCAACAAGTGAGATTTTTCGGACCAGTTTGTTGGCCTACGCTGAATGCCCTATATAAGACACCCAGTTCATACACTTCTTCACCTAACACAGCAGCGACTTTATATATGCATCCAATAGGCGCTTGGTTATTGACAGTAGGATAAACAGTAAGACTCTGGTAAAAATAAATGCACTACATAAGAGACAACATAGACAAAAAAAGCCCTACAAAGGGAATAGGGTAACATTTTGTGATGCACAGTCTCTCTGTTTGTGCCGTAGCTTGTCCTTGCTAGGAGGTCATGTTCAGTCAGGAAGATTTTTGTTTCATGTGTTTCATAGTGAACCCTGGAAACTGGTGGTTAGTTGGATCTCTTATTTATTTCAGACATATAAGGATCGCTCCATAACTACATAGGAAGCGGATAGTTTCTCCATAACTACATACAGTAGGTATAGAAAGTTACCACAGTTTTATTTACACACAGTAACCCAAAATATCCAAGTGAAAATGTCATCCTAAAATGTGTCTAAAATATGTCTTGCTTTGGAGCACAATTAAGAACACAATTAGGAAATAGAAGACATATGGCACCACCAATACCATGTATCGTACAGGCTGTCCCTCCTAACTGGATGACTTGGCAAGGAAGAGACTGATCAGAGTGGCAACCAAGAAGCCATTGGCAACTTTGAAGGAGCTTCAGGCCTTCATAGCAAAGACTGGTCAATGGGACCACAATATCTCAAGCTCTCCAAAAAGCTGGTCTTATTGGGAGGGTGGCAAGAAAAACATCAGGTCTTGTTTAAAATCTACCAAAAAGCAAAGCTCAAACAAGGCAGAGTGGCAAAAGGTGCCTTGGGGCAAATGGAAACTTTCTATGTGTCTGGCGATAACCCAATACACATTTCCACCCGCAGAACACCATGCTTACAGTAAAACATGGCGGTGGCAGAATCCTGTGGTGGGGCTCTGCTATGAAGATGGTTCACGTCTCAACATGCCAATGAGCCAAGCACACCGCCAAAGCATCCATACCGTGGCTGAAGGACAAGAAGGTGAATGACCTTGACGCATTGTGAATTGAAAGATATGACATAGACGACCCCAAACTATTGAGCAGCAGAAATCCAATATCAAACAAGAATGGGAATACATTTCACTTTCAAAACTACAGCAATTGGTCCACTCAGTTCCCAAACGCTTAAATGTGTTGCTGGCATTAAATTCATGGGGCATGTAGTTTTCCAAAAATAATAACATTTCAACATTTTATGTTGTCTTTGTTCTATGTTCTATTAAATGTAGGGATGAATGATTTGCACTCTGCGTCATTGCATTTTGTTTTAATTTGCATTTAACAGAAAACAAAAACTGTACATGTGTAATATTACTGCTAAAAGTTAATTATCCCCACAAATTTGTAACGCACTAATCATGCCTTATTAGCGTGATATTAATATATAAAACATGCCACCCATGTCTGACCATGCGTAAAGCAGGGAGGGCTCCATTAGGTCCTGAGTTTGTCTGTTTAAAGAGTGTGGAATTTGCAACATGTACGCACCTGCTACTGTAAATAGCTCTCAATAAGAGTGTCTGCTAAATAACTTAAATGTAAATACTCCATCAACTCGTCGACATATGCATCCCAAATGGCACCCTATTCCCAAAAGAATGTAATGGAGGTCCAGTCAAAAAGACTTCACCACGTAGAACATCAGTCATAAGTTGGGACACAGTTGGCCTCACCTCTGACAGCATTAGCATGACGATGAACGTATGGCTACTTGGTTGATCTGGGTTGTTCTTCCGGGGGCCTGATGGACTACTGACCATGAGGTATTCAGTGTTGATTACAAAACATGTGGGAGATACGGTGGAAACACAAATATGCCAGCGCACGCACAGATAAACACTCTATCCCACAGCTCTTGTCAACACTGGTCTCATCAGTCAACATTCTGTCACCCATAGTCTACTTACACTGTGCACAAGTGAGGGACAAAAATGAGAAATACTATGTATGTAAAAAAAGAGTTGTCTATGTATGTAATGTAAACTACAAATCAATGGGTTGGTGTCACTTAGAAATGTTTCATAAGAAAGCTGATGAATATTAAAAACAAAATCTCCATTAAAATAACATGAAATTGATCTGAAGTACTGGGTAGACATTGTTAATGTTGTATATTAATGTTGTAGCTGGAAACGGCAGATTTTTTATGGAATAACTTCTTAGGTGTTGAGAGGCTCACTGGCTGGGTCCAATGGCACATATTGTTTGCTAATCCAAGTTTATAATTGTAAAAGTCTAGTTGATACATTAGAAAACCCATTCAAGATTATCTTTGCTCCTCTAAAAACGGATGTGCTGATTAAAAAAGCAATAAAACTACTCTTTAGAGTAGTTTAGCATCAGTGTTTGTGGGTTTTGATTACAGGCTCAAAATGGCCGGCAACAAGAGACTTTCTTATGAAACAGTCTATACTTGTGGTGAGAAATGAAGGCAATTCCATGAGAGAAAATGCCACAAAACTGAAGATATCGTACAACAATGTGTAGTACTCCCTGCACAGAACAGCGCAACCTGGCTCTAACTAGAATAGAAAGAATAGAGGGAGGCCCCGGTGCACAACTGAGCAAATATATTTGAGTGTTTCAGAAACAGACGCCTCACAGGTCCTCTACTGGCAGTATTAGTAAATAATATTTGTAGAACCCCAATCTCAATGTCAACAGTGAAGTGGCCACTCTTGAATGCACACCTTCTAGGCAGAGTTGCAAATAAAAATACATATTTCGGATTGAGACAAAATTAATAAAATGTGCATAAGAACACAGAGGAAGACATTTGCCTAGAAGGCCAGCATCCCAGAGTTTGGCCCGTCACTGTTGACGTTAAGACTGGTGTTTTGCGGGTATAATTTAATGATGCTGCCAGTTGAGGACCTGTGAGGTGTCTGTTTCACAAAACAAACACTCTAGTGTATTTGTCCTCAGTTGTCCCACTGCTCTTTCTTTTCTGGTTAATTTTTAAGTGACCCCAGACTTTTGAACGGTAGTGTGTATTTATGTGCACAAACTTCCATATTTGATGTCAAGGCATTCATTAACAGCTGTTAAGGTTTGCAACTCGGGGCCAGAACCCCACAGTGAGATTAAATGCAATGACTGGAGCTAGATGCAGCCAGAACAAGATCTCCCCATCACACCATCAGATGTTTGCATGATAACGCATGTGGTATGTTTAAGGATGACTAACTTTTCGAACACCCGTTAGGCTAAATTAAACTGTACTTTTTGTGGGTTAGGGAGCACAGGACCCAGGAAAATGACCTGAGGAGGGTCAAGTGCACTTGTCTGAGTCACACAGAGAGAAAAATTGATTAGGGAAGAGAGTGGGAGGGAGAAAGAGGGAGAGACAGGGAGCGGGCTAGAGGGGATAGAGGATGAGGTAAAGAGAGAGAGGGTGGTAGAGGGAATACAATGGGAGGGAGAGAGGGAACGTGGTAGAGGGGATGAGGGGGAGGGTAATAGAGGGAGGGTGGTAGAGGGGGTGAGGGGGAGGGTAATAGAGGGAGGGTGGTAGTGGGGATGAGGGGGAGGGAGAGACAGGGAGGGTGGTAGTGGGGATGAGGGGGAGGGAGATAGAGGGAGGGTGGTAGTGCGGATAGAGGGGGAGGGAGATAGAGGGAGGGTGGTAGTGGGGATGAGGGAGAGAGAGAGAGTTCTAAAATACTAATTGAAGGCGTATATTTAACGTCTGTGTCTATGTGGGGCAGACTTGTTGATTGCTAGTGCAAAGCTATGTAGTAAAATGTAGCAATATATGGTAACGTCCCTTAAGCTTTTCCAGTGTACATCCACCCAGTGAGGTCATTGGCAGCAGGGCCAATGGAGAGGAGGTCTGGAGTTGTGAGGTAGAAATGCCTTCATTCCAGAAACACTAGGCCAGTATTCTGTCCCCCCCTCTTTTAGCATTTAGAGGGGAGTGCGAGTGTTAGTGAGTGTCGAGTGCCCTGACGGAGCCGCCATAAAGATGTGTTGATGCCATGGTCTAAAAGAAGAAAGAGGCGGGTGGTCAGAGGACTGCTTTAGCTTTCTTCACCGTGGTCGTTACAGTTTGTGGGTGCGAGGCAGGGGCATAGCTATAGGCGGTGCAGCCAGTGGGGTCGCACCTGGGCCCGGGCCAGAAAATGCAAAGCTACGGCCCCCTTATGAAGGTTACATTTCTCTACCACTCAGTTTAGATGCTGAGTGCTAGGATGGGTTGTTCAAGTCTCAGATCAATTATGATGACAAAGCAGCAAAACAGTCTTAATTGATAGTGTATATAGCAAAGGTTCTCACTGATGGTTTCACCAACACCAATTTTGTTATTTCAATAAGGATGATATTTACGTTTGTTTTAAGGCAATAAATCAAATTAATTTGTTAAATAAATAATTGTATAATTGTGTTTCAATACAATGTTAAGGTAAGGAAAGGCATTCTGAGTCAAGTTTTACATTGTTTCTAAGCAAGGTTGAGCTATCAATCAAGAGACATCTGTCAGTTTTTCTAGGGTTTTCTGGCGTCGGCCAACTTCGTTGACAATTGGTTGAAAACGTTTCTGTTGCTGCATGTTCCGTCTAGCTTGTCTTGGACTTTTATGTCTGGAAAAGACTTTTCTGACCAGAAACTCCTAAACAAGTTTCCCCTTGTGACCAATTGACCTTTTCAACTCTTTTCCAGACATAGTATAACTATAGATTAATAGATATATAGTTATTTTTGTTATTTTGCTAAGCTTGCTAGCATTAAGTAGGGTGCCTTTGAAATGTTATGTGATATGTTGCCGCCGGTTTCGGATAGTAGGGTGGCAGCTTGTGCTTACTGTAATAACGCGACAAAGAAGTTGTGTGATTAGTCAACAAACACCTTTCTTTTATTCTCTTGTAATTTTTACTGTGTTTGCTGATGCATGAGAGACAGAGTGAGTTTATTCAAATAAATTGACAGAGAACATCTGTGTGGCAGAATGTGCATGGACATTCTGTTAATTGGACCGGTGTAGCTACACTACACACTGCAATACCAACAACAGTATTGCAGTGCAGTGCAGAGCCAGTCATGATTAAGCTACACTACTGGTGCGAAAAAAACAATAACACAGTATGTGAATCACGAATCAGCCCCTCGCTCTGCCCTCCGTTGACCACCGTTGCGGATGAAACTCAGAGGGTGACTTTCAGAGAGTGGTGAGGGGACATACTCGCAACTCGATTGTTTTCCGAATCATGTTCTGCTTTTAGCTAATGAAGCAAGCGATGCCTTTGAATTTACAAAATGTGGTTAAAGAAGAAATAAACCCAAGCAACAATTACACATTAGGAGGTATTTACATTTTTAGAGAACGATGCTCTCTAATCCCCTAATTTGTATGAAACTGACTCAAAAACAATTATTTGATTGAGTGTAGATTGCTCACAATTGCAGGAAGGGTGCACCAAGGGTGAAATTAGCTCCCCCAGATTTGGGTTATTTGTGCAAAAGGAAAGCCAAAGGCGGAGAGGAAATACCCTAGTCTGTACTGTCATCGATCAGAGGATTGTTAAATGATTGTCTTTCATTAAATACATTCCTTTCAAGCAAAACATGCAAGGCAAAGAGACACACTGAATACACGGCACAAGGTCATTGTCAATCTTTTTTTCCTTGGAACATATCTGGCTTTTTGGTATTATTACAAAGTAAGGTATGCTGCACGTAACCTGTCAGAAGGGAACTAGTTTTTTCTTGCCAAAAGTTGTTTTGTCTTTGAAGCGTATCCCCATTCGTGCTCTTTCTCTTGTGGAATTTTGTGTGGGGCTACCTGCGCCCCAAACTGTAACAAATTAGTGTAAAAACACACAAATTTGATGGAATTTCATTAACCGCATTCGTTGACAGTAGAGATGCTTAGGCATCTCCTGAAGGGAAGTGATCAGGACTGGGATTAGGTGTACTGCAACGGAAGTGGTGGTGGTTGGGGGGGGGGGGGGGGTTAATAGGCTGAGAGGAGGAAGAGATGCAGAGACGAGAAAAGATAAGAAAGAAGCAAACTAGAACCGCACGTTACAAGTCCAAGCAGTTTCCAAACCCCTCTTAAACCTGTGAAGCCTTTGCTTGTTCGATTTCTTCATCCTTTTGTCCTCCTCGCAATCCTCCCACCCCGAGATGAGTAGCGCTGTCAATCCAAAATCTTAAGGGTCGGGGGGGAGTTGATGCCACCCTTTTCTTCTTACACCATACCTCTGTACCCACCGGACACCTCTCAGGCTTCCGTTTTTGGCAGGGGTGCAGATCAACTGCTTTGCTGCGCTCTAATAAGAGAAGGGTGGCCCACAGACATGACTACTATCGCCAGACTACCAGTATTATTGGCCAATTCTGCCGCATTGATTATCCTGAGGCAGCAAATAATTGCAATAAACATTTGTTAACAAACGAAAACAGCCGACGCACATTCATTCCCTTAACACTAGAAGCGCCAGAGCGGGCAAGTTTTACCCAGTGAAGAGGAAAAAAATTATATCTTTGCTCTCGATCAAATTCCAGTAACCTGCTTTTTTGACTTTTCCTAAATATGGGTGTTTTTATCACCCAGTATTTTTAAATTGTCAAATCACACTGAGAAAAGCTGATTAATTCCTGTTCAAATGTTAAATTGCGCGTTCTGACATTTTTATTCCTGCATTCCATGGTTGCAATTCTCTTTTCTATCAGCAGATGTCGCAAGGGCTCCCGTATACGAGTCTTCTGTTATTTAGAAGAAAAAAAATCTTTAAAGTGTATAAATATATAGATCAGTGGTATTCAATTAAAATGTAGAAAGGTCCAGTTAGATCAAATTACTTCTAGCAAAGGTCCAGAATGTCTTATTTTTGTTATGATTCAATGCCATACATATTGAAGTAGTCTAGTAGTTGTATGTAGAAAGCAACTATTTATTTGACTCTCAAGTAAAATAAAGTGTACACTTCAATAATAATAATAATACATATAGCTGCAAGTAGCAATTTGGGTTACTCCAAAACATTGGGGACAAAAAAAAAAACAGACGTGTACCAGACATGTACCGCACGCATACGCAAAATGCAGAAGCGTAAAAGCTAAAAGCGTAAAAGCTAATAATAAAACCTACAATTACAATAGGATTACTCCTGATGGAATAACCCTAATAATATTACATATGAAAATATTACATGTCCACTGAGTAGTCTAAAGTGTTTGATTGACACAGACATCTGGACAAATGTTAGAAAATACACGGAAGCGGGAGCTGAGCAAAATTATGCAGGTTAAAATTGACAGATTCCGAACTAAAAGCATTCGTGGATCTTATTCATTTGAGAGGTGCTACTGGTGGTAAAAGCATGAAACTCGATGATTATTGGTCAACCGAAATGAAAATCAATAATTCTCAGATATCTGCGCTTTGATGACAGGACCTCAAGGACTGCCTGTCTTGTGAATGATACATTTGCGATGATATCGGAGGTATTCAATACGTTTGTGAAATACAGTGCAGTGAGAACATAACTGTAGTAGATGAACAAGGCGCGGAGTCGCTTTACACAATACAAGGCCAATTAACCGGACACATTTTGCATTGAATTCTGAATAGCCATTCAACAAAAAACATGTTGAATGCACAACATAATTTATGGAGAAATGAAAGTAGTGGACAATGTTGTTATGCAACTGCGAAAAGGAGATGTAAAGTCAGCGTTCAATGTTCAGGGAACAAAACTTGTGAGCTCTGCCAGATGTGTTAGCGACTTGAATTAAGACCAAATCTATCTCCTTGACATTGCCAGTTCAATTTTGTTCAATGTTTTTATGTTTGTTTCCAGTGCAATGAGAACAAAACTGTAAATTAATAACTTTTCCCCATCAAGGCGCGGTGTAGCGCTACACACCAAATGGCCAATAAACCGAATGGGTGCATTCTTTACCAGCTCAAGCAAAGAAACAAAAAAAACCTGAGTACAATGCAATTCCCTAAGACTAACCTATTAGAGTATCCACTAATTACACACACCCATTCAATTGCTCATTTTCATATCAGTTGATTTTACATGAATGTTTCAAACATTGTAATTTTAATAGCTCCTCCTTGTCCTGCCTATTGTGTAGTAGGGAGATTATTGAAAATGAAGGTTAAGATATTATGTAAAACGTATTCTATAGTTTTTATAATGCGTTATTTTCTCAGCCACTTTTTAATGTACAACATAATAATAATACATATAGCTGGAAGCAGCAATTTGGGTTTACTCCAAAAAATGAGGACAATTGGAAAATTGCGGAAGGAGAAAAGGAAACGTTAAGTTGTTGCAGACAGGAGGAATCGAACCATGAATCCTGGGCTTTCTATCAGTACACTCAAACCACTGCACCACCGGAAAGTTATTGACACAACCATTTCGGAATGTTTGGTATTTACCTAATTCAAAATATAAAAGAAAGAGGTTTAGAATTATGTTCTTATCTACTTTGTTCTTTTAAATGTCACTTGTTTATATAGTGATATTTGGGTTTTGTGAGCAGGTCGATTTATTGTGAAATTTAGAAGGTAACATGGACATTGGCCATAGATCGACAGTAAGGTGAAGGTGCAAGACAATCTCCTTGACATTACCAGTTCATTTCCGTCATTGCTATTTGTATTATTCCACCAATACAAACTGCAACATTGAGCGCAATATTATATTGTATAAAACCAAGCCAGACCGGCGTCTTTACACATTGTAGTTACTGCAATCGTTATACCCTAACCTCGAAATTGGCGCAACACTGAATCAAAACACTTTGACACAAGATAACAGACAACCAAAAGTTTCGGCCTTGACTTTGGATACATACAAGAAGCGCCATCTAGCGACCATTACGTGTCAGTAAATACGTCCCTGTCTGTAGACTCATGGGCAAATTTTGCCCAAACGGCGCTTTAGGGGGGTAACAATGGCTCGGCGCTTCTAGTGTTAAAGATTAAAGAAGTTATGGTCAAATTAGTGTGCGCCTGTGTGTGTCCAGTGGTCTGAGCTGCTGCCTACAGTTCAGATGTACTACGGTAGCATGAGTTTTACTCTGACATACTTCTCCTTAACTTTTTAAAATGCCTTGATATTATCATTCATAAATAATTAGCCACATCATCAGATTAAGTGACATTTACAACCATTTACTTCTTGTACGTCATTTACAGCTGTGGCCAAAAGTTGTAAGTTTTGACAAGGACAAAAGTGAAGATCACTCTGTCATGCTGAGTTTGAATAACAGACTGGAAGCTTTAAAAGGAGGTTGGGGCTTGAAAGCATTGATCTTCCTCTGTTAACCATGGTTACCTGCCAGGAAACATGTGCAGTCATCATTGCTTTGCACAAAAAGTGCTTCACATGCAAGGATACAGCTGCTGGTAAGATTGCACCTAAATCTAAAGGTACAGGGATTGGACTGCTGGGGACTGGGGTAAAGTAATTTTCTTTGATGAATCCCCTTTCCGTTTGTTTGGGGCATCCAGAAAAATGCTCCAACAAGAAGATAAAGTGAGTGCTACCATCAGTCCTGTGTCATGCCAACAGTAAGGCATCCTGAGACCATTCATGTGTGGGGTTGCTTCTCAGCCAAGGGAGCATTGATTATGCAAGAATGTGCTGTCATCAGTCAGGATGTGGCCCAGAATTAATTGACAGCATCCCAGGGCGAATTGCATAGGTCTTGAAGAAGGGTCAACACTGCAAATATTGACTCTTTGCATACACTTAATGTAATTGTCAATAATAGCCTTTTGACATTTATGAAATGCTTGTAATTATAATTCAGCATACCATAGTAACATCCGACAAAAATATTGTGTAAACCAATACTTGTGTAATTCTCTTAACGTTTTGCCACGGTTGTTTTCAACCTTGCACAGCTTAGAAATGGTTCAGGTGTACACCTTACTAAATATCTAGCCAAAACACCATGGTCCGGTTTGGTTTTAACCCATTTAATCCCATTGGTCACAATTGTGACCGTGGAAAAAGTATTTAGTTATGAGTCTATAAAAAGTCAATAGATTTTCAGCAAATATTGGTATGATAATAAAGGTTCTCAAATAAATATGTGCAATGTCATATGTTAAGTGTAAATTGTCACATGACCAGAGTTGTTTACTCCCTGGTTGTACCATGAGGAGAAGATTGGCTGCATCAAAGAGCTACAACAAATATATTTGATATTATTTATTTTCCACCTCACCCCACCTCACTCAAATCTGTTCTCTCTTTCAAGTTCTAAATATGCTGGATCCAGCATAGAACAAAATATGGTAATCCAGCATACAACACATTATCCCACTGGTCACAATTGTGACTGATCAGAAAACATATTTTTTCACCTACTTTTCCTTAAACATTTTCTAAAATAATAATAGATTTTTTTGAAAGGGTTACTAATGACACATGATTTGGATATTTTCATGTCTAGGAAACATTTGGGATTAAATGGGTTAAATTACCTGATCAGATTCCAACAATCAGATTGAAGTTAGAAGCACCTAATTGTCAAAAATGACTTTGTATACTTTAGCATTAAGATGAGCCTTCACTGGAACTAAGGGGCCTAGCCCAACACAAGCAACACAGCCACAGACCATTATCCTTCTCCACCTAACTTTACAGTAGGCACTATGTATTCTGGTAGGTAGTGTTCTCCCGGCTTCCACCAAACCCAGATCCGTCCATCAGACAGCAATATGGTAAAGTATGAATTATCACTCCAAAGAACATGTTTCCACTGCTCCAGAGTACAATAGCGGTGTGCTTTACCCCACTCCAGTATGTTTAGGTGACAGCAGCTTTGCCAAGGACACCTATAGTGTGAAGCTCCCAACGCACAGTTCTTGTGCTGATGTTGCTTTCAGAGGTAGTTCAGAAATCTATGGTGAGTAATGCAACAAATAATAGAAATGTTTACGTGCTACAAGCTCCAGCACTCAGCGGCCCCAATCTGTGAGTTTGCATGTTCTACCATTCAAGGCGGGGATTCAACATTATAGCACTTATAGCAGTTGATCGGGGCAGATCTAGTAGAGCACAGATTTCACAAACTGAATTGTGGCAAAGGTGGCTTCCTATGACAGCGCCATGTTTAACATTTCTGAGCTCCTCAGTACGACCCATTGTAGTGCCAATGTTGTCAATGGAAATTTCATGGCTATGTGCGGGATTTTATGCACCTGTGAGCAATGGGTGTGGCTGAGACAACTGAACTCTATAATTAGTAGGGATGTCCACATACTTTAGGTCATACAGTGTAAGTCTAAGGTTCCTAGGGTAACATTATTGGATCTACATGCATGCGAGAAAACCCTCCAACATAAACCTTATTGTAAAGAAGTGTGAGCAGAAACCCCCAAGTGTTCATGTAAGACACTGATAAACAAAAAAGTTATTTCAAGCCAGTGACAGCAGTTATTGAACCCCACTGAAAATAAAAAAAATCGTGTTTTTTGATGAACAAATGATTGCAAAGTATAATCTGTTTGTATTATTTGTTAAATTAGGTTACCTTACCTGTAAAATGTTGTTGATACGAAGATTACATAAAAAAAAGTATTAGACCCCCTATCCAGGGCTCTACCTACTTTGTCATATATAAAATATATACTTTAATATTTAAAATAAGATGGAAAAGGGTGCATCTGGTGTATGTGACTATAGCAGGACTACTTCTCAGGAAAGATGAGAGGTCAAAGACGGAAGACAAAAGAAAATAAAAAAGAATAAAGAGAGAAAGAAGAAGAATAAAAAAGGTGTGACCAGTTCATCATGGTGAATCAAATGAATCACAGCGATGAGTTCACCACAGACTAATTAACAGACTAAAAGATAGACTTTAGAAAGAAATATACAGAGAATCTGTAGCCGAGTCAAGTGATCCACAGCATGGCATTAACCACAGACTCCCCACCCATTGAGATTGTGAACAGGTAAATAGCTATGTTCCGTTCTGCAGCTCTCCGTGCCTTCCGCCCTCATGTAGCAACACATACAAACAGGTCCGTAATCTGCTGTGTAGTAACAACAAATCAAAGTCAAGAGAATAGATTGAAGGATAGACAGTCTTCCTCGCAGAGAACGTGGGGGGTGAGTCGGGGGCGTTAACTGAGTGAAAGCCTTGTCACGACAAAAGTGGAAACGTGTAGTGTTCGTTAGGCAGTGTCATATGAGCTATTTTTTTGCCCTGGTTAGTGTTGTTCAAAATGGGAAAGCACCACCACTCTATATTTAGGCTTTCACACAGCCATACTTTGTGTCAACCCATTACTTCCAGTCAGAGTTGCTAAAGGGGCAAGGAGGGGAAACGGAATATAGACAGAGTGCCTTCTTCCTTCCCCCCACAGAGACTGGCTGGTAAGAGGACTCCTGCTACTGCGGCCTGAAATATGCACTGAAGAACTTGACTAGGTCGTGTGAAGGCCAGGACTTGAAAGCTGAAGCAATATCACAGAGTCATGCCAGGGAAGAGGAGGGCTGAGTGGACACTGACAGAGACCGAGGAGGGATGGGGGGTGAAGGACGCAGGGGAAAGGCACATGGTTCAAAAGCACAAGGGATGATGTCTGGGCTAAGGTACAGCAAGCAGAAATACGCTGAACAAACAAGCGGACATAAAGGTAAAAAGCTAAAACAGATTTGTTAAGGTGAAGGACAAGAGAGCTGAAAACTGGACCACTGGTATTGAAGATTAAACCAAACTTCATATTTCTGTTTGCACATCAATATTACTAGAGCTTGGCACAAGACCAATCTACTACCCTGTTTTCACCCTCTTACAATTAGGATTACATAAATGGATACCTATTCTTTGTAGTGCGCTGAGGGGAAGAAAGGGAATAAGACACAATTGAAGCAACCTAACTCTGTATTAAAACATAATTACTACGATTTATAATTTATTCATATATTTTCTGCATATTTCTGCTTTATTAGACAGAGACAGCCTGGTAAGACAGAGGATCAACGTATTTGATGGAAAAGCAGTGGGATTCAAATCAGCTCAAACCCTCGGACCACCCTAGGCCATATTTCTAAGTGATTTTAATTAGACAAAAAAATTCTCTGTACCATGTTCCTTGCTGTTGTGTGTAGAAACTCCAATGTACATGTACATGTAACAGGTACACACACAGAGAGCTTCGACAAAGGGTTCTGACAGGCATAGTAGGTAAACTGGCAGTACAGTGGAAAGCAAAGACGATTCAGTTTTGATCAGTTCAGGATATCTGCGCGTTTCCGTTGTAATTAGCTTTGTCCAAATGTACCTGTATTAATGAAAAGCAACTAAAAGATCAAAACAGGCACCCAGGTCTACGGCTCTTTATGGTACTGCCTAGCTGTCCAGAACAGGCTAGGTTATGGCCTTAGTGCCGTTGGCTGACTTGTGGCTGTGAGCTGTGGGGTGGCATTGTCAGCAGGTTTTTCTTGGTCAGATGAGTGTTGAGAGGAGGGGTGTTGAGAGGGGTGTTTAGAGGAGCGTTGTCATTTCCACATGGCACCAGGTAAGACATTGCCAACCATGTCCTTCAGTCCTCCAACATTCCATACATTATCAAAGATGTGGCTCTGCATTAATCATTAGTCTGAAAAACTGCTGTAACCATTAAATGCAACTGAAGCAAGTACTGTATGCTGTAAGCATTATTTGTAGTTTTCTATTATTCACGCTACTTAATGCTAGGAGTTTTCTTTTACTGTAGATGTGATGCAAGCGGCAGCATGTGGCAGTGGGCAGCTAGCCACGAATGTGGTTTCATGATTGGTGTGGGGTCTTTTGCAGACATACTCCAAAGACTGTGTTTGTGGTAAGCTAACCTAGCGTAACCTAGTGTAACCTAGCGTAACTGAGCACAAAATAACATAACGTAGCCTAGAATTAGCATTGAACAGCCTTAGCGTAGCTTAGTGCAACGGAGACCGCTGCGGTTTCACAAACCCCAGGAGGCCGATCTCAACAAGCTGGCTGCTGTTAGTTCTAAGAGCCCTCTGCTCCCTCTCTTCACCCCAGGAAACCACCAGTTAACAGTAATGCTGTGCAAACTGCTCCATCAGGGACTCCATTTGGGCTCAATCAGTATTAAGCAGCGAGACGAAAACGAAGGGGTACGGGACCCCACATGGACTAGCTAGATATACAGAAATTCAAAATAGGTAGAGCATGTCTTGGATCCCATGAACAAATCTTTTTCAACTTACTCTAAACGAGTAGATGGATTGAAACTGAGAGCATGAAGTCTCCCATGGAAAAGCCATTCTGGCAGCGGCAGTGCAGGAGTCAAGTCAGGTTTAGCAGGCAGGCCTATTGATTCCAATTTCCCAAAATGTAAAGCCATTAAGAGGATAGGACGTTTCTCAGTTGTAATGCTACATTAACCACATTTAAACAGTAGCACACATATTTATCGCTAGAGGCAGAGGCAATGCATCCAGTTACAGGCTTGCAATCATAGGTCAATAACCCACAAAGCCTTGTGTGTCAGCAAATACAGAAACATCAGAGAAAGACAAACAGGTCCCACCTTGTTCCAGACAGGGAATGTTCCAATGAGTAAATGTTGCTTTTGGGTAGACACGGCATATGCAAGATAGCAGCCACCCAACCTTAGTGCCGTCTCTATCCACCATCCTCTAACTGAGTGATTGACTTCTAACCTCATTGGCAGAGAGGTTGAATGGATGGATGGAATGCTGATGGGGGCCAACCAACAGCGACTGAAAGGATAGAGGGAATATAATGCAAAAATCAAGTTGGTCTTCTAGTGTGCTCTTTTGGCAAACATGTAGAAGACAGCACAAGCAAAGAAAATTGTATAGTTCAAAATATTGGTTTGGAAATGTATTCCGTACAGGTATGAATGACAGGGTCCCATTTTATTAGTGGAGTTATCTAGCAAACATTTAAAAAAAAAATGGAAACCTGACTCTGTCGTGAACCCCTGTTTGTTTAGTCTACAAACCGTATTGTGAGTATAAACTGATTTAAACTTCAAAAGACCATTCCCAAACTGGCCATATGCAGTTCTTTACAAACATGGGACCCCTTCATCCAAACATACTGAATGCCAGCTCACTGATTTACAGAATAACAGGAAGGGTAAATATACATGTAGTCCCTGTGTTAAGACATCAACAGTGACCTCACAAGGGGGAACTTGTCATGGTAATGGATAAGAAGATGACAGTAGATGTTGCTGATTCTTTGGAGCTGCTTTAAAGAACAAGTCGTAAAAAGAAAGACATTAAAAAGAAAGGAATTCTCTTAGTCTTGTTTTCCCTCCACAGGCTAATGGTCTTGAGTTACATCATAGTCTAACAAAGATCTCTCTGCTACAAGGCAGATGTTCAGATGTTGTTTAAGGTGCAGTCTGGATATTGTAAAAGAGGAACCTTTTACAATATCCAGACTGCACCTTAAACAACATCTGTTGCCAGATGTGGTTGGACACGGTCACCGACTGTTTAGAAACAGAATCATCAAAACAGGAAACATAAACTCTCATCAGATAATCCCACATGGAACTCCTTAGTCCAGAAGATGAGAGAGTTCACAGAGGGGACACATCAAAAGGAGGATGAAAATCAGCCTGGAGGAAGGAGAGGAGATGGAGATATGTGTCGATGGGTGAAGGAGGGAAACTACAAGTGAACCAATGATTTTCTATTTGCAGCAGATCATTTGGGGAGGTGGATGTACTGCACTTGCTGTTTAAATACGCTACAATAGGATATTACTTTTATTTTGTCCTAAACTAATGATTGTTTTGCAAGGTAGGACTTTTCAGACAACAGGAGTTGCCGTTTGCCTGTTGTGACTACCTAATATGGTTGTGTTAACTTTACAAAGTAGTACCATGAAGCTTTCCCAGAATTCTTTGTTAACAGCACTCTACAACAGACCTACAAACAGACCTACAAACACCTCGTCCTCCTATCCTCCTATCAATCAACAGGCTACGGTGTAATAGTTCAGCTAAGTCATAGTGAGCCTGTATCCTAATCAGCACCGTTTTCAATTTTCAGTGCACTTCTTTTGACTAGGACCTGTAGCCAAGCCTGCAGGAGCAGGCTGTCATTTGGCACGCATGCTCCACACTTCCTCGTGCTGTAGGCAAAGTGGTTAACGGCTGTGTAAATCAACTCAAGTGTTATCAGTCTGTTGACCTTTTTAAAATTCATGGAACCTTTGAACCTCTGACTCGCCAACCTTTCCTAAAACTACAAGTCAGAGGAATTTGCCTTAATGAAGATTTCTCTTTGCACGCTAGAAATGTTGGTATGATTTACACAATATAGAGAGGAAATGTCTGAATTGTGACACACCACGTGACTCGTGACTCCTCACCTCAAGTTGGCTACCACTGACCCCTGAACTACCATGACCCCCGGCCGCTGTTTCCAATGAGCCAGCAAGCAGGGATTGATGGGTATTGCAGCTATTTGTTCATTCTAAGGTGTTACTTTCTCATGCTGCAGGGTGGAGAGAGAGTGAGAGGCGCGAGTGGAGGGATCACCTGTGACAGGGAGGAGGCCAGCTGCTCAGAAAAGTGGGAGGAAGGGCAGAAGAACTTGGGGGGAGTCAAGAGAGATGTGTGAAGGAAAAGTGATGTTACGTCAGATATAGTGAAAAGGAGACGTGGGGGGGAGAACTGGTAGGCAGGTGGGTGACCCTGGGGGGGGCAGTAAACAGGGGGAGGTTGTTAACATGGGTGGAGGTTGTTGGTGATTTAAGGAATGCTGCCGAGTTTTCGCCACTAGCAACAGTTTGTTAGCCCCTTGGCCTGCTGTCTGGGCCCGGACCTGCCCCTGTCATCTGCAGAGTATGTGACAGGAATGGCAGGGCTTTCCTCCAGGGGCCAACATCTGATAGACCCTAGAAACCTAGTGAGTTCCTGCCTTAGGCAGTACTTGCCCTGAGCTACCCGTTGACCTACTAATAAACTGCAATATTTCATTTTGACACAACATATTGTATGCAATGTAATCCGGGGAGAAAAAACGAACCTGGAATGTTGAATTATGCACAGAATGCATTCAGATGGAATGTTAGGCCAATTATGTTATAAGCCTACGTTCATCAGGTAAATCCTTTCATGATCCTACCTAGAAACATTTTCAAGTTTACATATAATGCATTGTATTTTCCATTATTGTAACTCTGAAGAATCATCCTGGATCACATACATGTATTGGATATATAAGCCTAATAACATAATACATGTTAAGAAAAGTATTGGCATAGAAATATTTTTTTTTTTACATTGCCTGGGTTTATTGGCATAGAAAATCTTAGTTTATGTTGCTAAAACAAGTACAATATAACATATGAATATAAAAATTGCTCTCCTCAAGCCACACACAGGGTCTTAGGCAATGCATTACCTAGCGTAGGCTATTTAAGGAAGAACTAAATAAATATGTGCAGCAACTGGTGGCTCTGTTGACAAACACACAGTTGTTGACTGGCATGTGAGTGAGTGCGTGTGAGAGTGTGTGTGGGTGGCAGGAACAGGGCTGTGACAATAGTTATCTGTTTTCCTCATTAGTGGGCTAGCTGCCATTTAGGACACAGGAGAGACACAGTTTCAGGAACTGGGCCAGAAAAATAGCGAGGCCTACCATTCACAGCGACCTAGCAAGCTAGCTAAAGTAGGCATTCCATTCACAATTGAAGAACCTCTGTCTAGGTCATATTCACTCATGGATAATGCAAGCTAACATAAATGTTAAGCTGTCAGTTAACTAACAAAGCTTTTACTAACAGTTGTGACAATGGTTTGCTGTAAAACTTTGTAGAGAAATTAGCTATAATGTGGCAACAAACTTTCACTGTTATACACAAGCGTGGCGCTAAGCACATCCTTTAGAAGCAGGTTAGGTCTAGGGTAGCACTGCGCAAGCTAGCTCATGATAAGTTGTCATAGTTAGGCCAGGGAAGCTGGCCAGCGCAATAGCTGGGTTAGCAGGGCATGCCCCTGCAGTGTTGTGGGACTGAGCCAACTGGTTGTTACTGACGGACCTACTACTGAGTCCTAATATTGAGTGTTTTTAAAACCAGAAAATGTGTAGACAACCTTCTTTATCTCAGTTCATTGTCTAACAAAAACAAACTAACAAAAAATAGATTCTAGATGAAAAACCTTGAGTTCCAGATCTCAGATTGACGGAACTGATGGGGACGATTATCACATAGTCATTAGAGCAGAACCGTTTAACATTTCAGGTCACCTGGATGGCTACAAATCCAAGATGGCTGACAAGGTATTCTCAAATGACAGCAGTTGACAAATTGGTTAGACTAGATTTATGATGACCATACTTGTAAGACAAAAAACCTAACCTGCAGTAGATATCCGTGTAAACAAAAATGTAAGAGACAGTTGGGTCATATTTCACGTGGGCTAGCACTGAGCAAGAACTCATTATTATCTTGTTTTGAATAACAATTTCTAAAAATGATACAAATATTTCTAGAAATAACCACCAGCAATCATGCACTGGCCGCGTGTACTGATATTTTGCCAGAGAGTGATCGGCAAGGTGACCGGCTCACATCGGACCAGGTACCAGTACCAGTCCTAATGAGCTAAGCCCCATCTCAATATGGGTACAAAAACAGCGACAGAGACCAAAGAAAAATCACATTACTGTTCAGGAATTTTATTTGGAACACTTAAAATTATATTATATAAAATTATATCCTAAGTCCAAGTAACTCTGGTCTAGAAGTTGTGCCTTTCAGGGTGCCATTTTGGACCTGTGAAAGTCTACCCATAAGTGGATGGGCCAAACTCTGACAAAAAGGAGGGAGGGAAGGCTTGAACAGAGAACAGAGTGGATTACCTGGCCTGGCACGAGCTGGGAAACAAGGGGTGAGGTGAGACCAAGGGAGGGACGGAAAACTAAATTAGAGGCTAGGACGATGCGAACATGGTGAGGAAGGCTTTCAATGCCTGGTAACAATGACATAGATCTGCGTTTAGGAGCGTGAGGGTGCAGTGACACAGATCTCGGTTTGTGCGTGTGCATGACCGGAATGATGGGTTGGGTTGCAGCTGGGTCCACCTGTGACATACGGTTAGATCGGACCATACCTGACTGCTATGCTTTATTAAAAGCAACTAACCCATTACCTTTTCTGAAAATGAGAGAGAGAGAGAAAAAATTTATAAGGGATAGAAGGAAAAAATAAAAGGTAAATAACAAGATTTTTGGGGAGAAATACGTACAAAGGAAACAAGAAATTGAGGCAAAACAGAGAAAATGAGGGCCATTGAGAACTGGGAGAGGAGAGGGAGTTAATCCTTCAGAAGGGTTATAAGGAAAATAGCCCGAGGGCCTGAGATAGAAGAGACAACGCACCTTCCAACAAGCTAAGACAACTCCACCTCAGACCAAAACGGTGCCCCACCTTGTTGGCTGACAAGGCTCAAGCCCTTTCCAAACATCCCTCAAGGGCACAGATAGATACAGGAGACAAAAAAAGAATTCCCCCTTACTCTCCTCCATGTCTTCTTTTTTTACTCTTTCAAAAGAAGACAAAGTGTGATAAACATACCTTAAGGGAAAGGAATGTTAAGCCACCCTGGTGGCTGTGGCCCACACCAATCACAAGCCCGCCCTCTGCTTTTCTGTTCTGCTGACCCCCGACCTTTAATTTACTTCAACCAGCATAGGGGCTAGCTGACCACTGTATGGTGAGAGGATTGATATCTGAAACGATGCCAGTGTGGGACATTCACCACAAAGCTCCTAGAACTACAACTGCAAGATGCAATGTTCTTTGACAGGTTCTAAAGATGCAAACAAAGAGACGTTTTATAAACTCAGATGCTAACTGAGAGAGAGCAGTGACATTTGAGACTGTAAATCACAAATCTTTTCAATGTTCCACATTTTGGGGGATTCTGAAATATTAATTTGGTTAATGTAATATGTCCACTGTATGGGACGCCAAGACCCAGAACTACAGAAATGTTGTGTATTACAGAGGACACAAATGAATGGCCAGGTCTCATAATTGCACATCCTTCAGCCATTTTGCTTATTACAATCAAGCCGTAAATGCTGTGGTAGATCAGCATTGTATCACTGGTACCAAAACTTTACTGTCTGTACTTTTCCCACTACGTTGGTAACCAGTATACAAAGCAAGAGAGTATGTCAGTGGTGCCGTCCTGACAAAGTGGTTGTGGAGTCAAATGAATTAGTTATACTGTGGTTTAGTGTTTCATTGTTTTATAGTAGAGGTAAAAAGTGTATATTCATAATAATACATTGGGAACTGCTGTAAAACATTTTGCAACAAACACTTTATAGGAATGGAATGAATACACCCCATGCTACTAGCCTGTGCTAAAATATGGCGCTGAAGGGACTTTTGTAAAATAGCTTAATTGCTATAAATGCACCATTTGCTTTTGTCACATTTTTTAGACCTGGTTCGAATCAGACAGAAAGGTTTTTAAGGATGAAGGAAACGCAAATTTACTGTGGTTTCTGTCTTGCTCTGGTGGTTGGTGTTTAGTAGTGGCGACAAAGCCCGATATCAATGTTTTGTACCCAATGTCTGCATAGACAAAAAAATTTCAATCTTTGACAACTCACATAAACTTTTGGCTAGGGTGTGACAGAAGGTACGTTGGACACTCTGAGACCAAGTTGAAGAAGATTGTATTGTAAGGCTGTCCAACTCGGTTCCTGGAGATCTACTGTACAGTCACAAATGGGTTGAAGAAAAAACCTACAGGACAGTAACACTTTCGTCCAAATTTCCATCCATACAATTTTAGTCAAGATTTTGTTATATATCAAAATAAACTTTTAGAAGTTTGTATCTTGTATCAAAATATTTTGATTCAATGTTGCTCTGTTTTCGAGATATAAAGGTGTAATAATTGCAGTAACTACAAAATTGGTCATTAAACTAAGGCAGACCGACGTATGTGTTTAGAAAAGCCTGTCTGGCTTGGTACTGTCCCAGGTTCTGTGTAGATATGTCGGTCTGGCTTGGTATTGTGCCCGGAATTGTGGAATTAGATGTCAAATAATCCAAATAGCAAGGGATTCTTTGGGACCTCTTCTGTGTCATGCAGTTTATCCATAATTTTAGGAAATCAAAATGACTACGCCTAGGCTAGCTCCTGAACTGGCAACGTCAATGTGCCTGTCTTGCACCGCGCCCTTGTAACCTATTTCTATGCTATTTACCTCTTGCTGCAGCCCTTTCTGATTTCCACGAAAAATGATCCCCTAGTTTAGAGGCAAACAACAAAATAGCTAAATAAATATAATGTAATACACCCCTTTCACACATTAAGTAGGATATATCCCTGAATGAAAGCAGTCACAACGCAGTAACATTGCAGGGACAAACATGTGAACAGTTATGTCCATCTAACAAGCACAGCAGTTTACGAGGTCATTTTATTTAAAGATATGACAGTTAATATTTATTTTTAAAACAACTCAGTGCTTATGTACTAATTTATTTTGTTTAATAAAGGTGAGGATGAGGGTGAAGACAATGTTTATATTCGATAATGAAGATAAACTTATTATTATTACTATAATAATCTATTAATAAAACACCCACATATCTTAAAAATAAACTATTAAAAACAATTTCTATGAATTAAGTCATTAAGACACCGTAGTCATGACATTTAGCCCTTGTAAACTCTTTCTAGCTATTGATGACAATACAAAGGCAGAGTCTCGTTTCTGCATTTTTGGGCTCATAGCATATAGGAAATATTATGCATTAAAATAACATATTAAAGACTTTGTACTTTATACGTTATTACCTGTATTTCTACCTACTACTCCCCCCAAAAAAAGCTGTTTCACTCTGGGCATAATTACGACGGTTAGGTTTGTAGAGTAGATCTCCAGGAACAGGGTTGGGCAGTTCTGTTCTATAGTTTGATGAAGCCTAAATATAGCTTTTTGGCCACAATGCTTAGCGTTATATTTTGGTACAGCCTAACACTGCACATCATCCTGAGAACACATCCTTAAGTGCTGTGAAATGATTCTCTGTGTTAGGGCTTGGAAGGTTTGTCAAAATAGAGAGCAAAATATAATCAGCAAATACAGAGAATTCCTGGAAGAAAACCTCCTAAAAAGTGTGCCAGTGACCTGGGTCTTGGAAGATTAATTGAAGTGGCTTAAAAACAAAAGTGTCAATGACCTAGCATGTCCTAGTCAAAGCCTGGACCAACAAAGAATATGGGAAGATTGTTGTATCCCAGAAGTCCTTATGCAACTTGACTAAGCTTGAACAATTTTGCAAAGAATAATGGGCAAGAATGTCTGTGGCTAGATGTGCAGAGACTTATCTGAAAAGACTTAGTAGCAATATGTGTCAAAGTTGCCTCTAACAAATATTGACTAAAATAAAGATATATGATCCAGATAGTTTGGTATTTTATTTGATTCATAATTATTTTTTAATACTTTTTAAGGATTTTATCCTTATCAGTGGCAAAAACTCAAAATGTTAATATCGTAAGTGGACCACTCCAAAGGTGGTGGAAACTTTGGAGTGCTTATTTGTAATGTCGGTAAAGATGAATCCCTTATACTGAGGTATATTATGCAGGGATTGTTGCAACACTCGAGCCCAGGGCATCAACATCCCAAAAGCTAACAGACTAAGGTAGATAATGACAGAAAGAACATCTATGAATAACTTGTAATGGTTTCCTAATAACATGAACCACAGGCAAAACACTGTATTAATATGGACACCCCATCTATCAATCTCCATTATGAAAAATATGTTAGATGTTTTCACGTAACGTTGTGTGAATTAATGCTGCATTAACACGCATTGCAACACATTACACTCCCCGCAGCCTTGTCATCCTACCCGTTTAATTACAACATTTCCGATCATTTATTATGAAACTAATTATACGGCATTTGATTTATCAAATAAACAAGTACCCATCATCTATATTGGCATTCAGTCAAAATCCAAACGAGCAGGTACTGATTAAAACACATTTGGTTTTAGAGAAATCTTTAATATCATTAGTACATGAAAACACCTTAATCTGCATTCAAGTGTTTTTGACCTGAATACCAGGTTATCGAGTATCCATGATGAAGACAAGTGAAGTGAGTTTGGAAAAACGATAAGAATGCATCTTAGAATGGGTTTAATCGTCTGAAATTGATGTGCTGAGCAAAGATGGAAAAAGTATTTGCAAGAGTAATATTGTCGCTGTGCTAGAATGTTTGCTTTAAATTGTGATTTTCTTCCATTCATCAAAGTCCTATCAAGTAGCCTGATTTCAGATTTGTCGAGTTAAATAGGTTTTTTGATTTTCTTGCAAATCATGTAAACATCCAACTTTTATTTTAATCTGACTATACATGACAATTGTTTTATCGTTTGCGTATATCCTACCCATCATCCTACCCATCATCCAACTGTTTTATTAGTCTTAGGTGGTAGATATAGGTGGCAACTGGGGAAAAGTGGCGAAACTGGTGTATAATATTTGGAAGATGTGTGTGTGAGGTTCTGGGATGGGATTAAAACTCTGATTCCAATCTATAAGGTGTCCTGTTTACAATAGACAAAGATAAAACAGTGTGCTCTTAATCAAGAACAAGGTCAGACTATCTTGTCAGAGCATAAGTCTTTATCTGACAAGTCTCCTTTTATTCTTACAAGTCTGGCTATTGAAAGACAATAATGTTGGGGTCTTGCTGGGGATATTAAGCATACAAGGAGTTCATCTGGGAGAAAAGTGAAACGTTTAAGAATGTCCAAGTCAATCTCCTAATATAAATCTTATTAAACATGCATTTAACTTGCAGAAGAGACAAATTATGTAAGAAACTGCCTAAAACAACAAAACAGCTACAAAAAACATCAACTGTAATACCCTTTTGTAATAGTATTTTAAATGTGTCTATTATCATGCTTTTATTGTAACCTATGCTTTGCAAAATTCAATTCTACCGAGAGGTGCAAGGAAACACTTTTTTCTGTTTTTACAACCTTAACCTTAGCCTTCATCCTCAGTACTGTGATGCCTAATATTAACCTAACCCTTACGCCAGTGCTGTGATCACTAACCAAATCTAACCCTAGCACCAGTGCTGTGATGACCAACCTCAAACCTAAGTTAACCTAACCTTTAATGTCACTCGCTTCAAGTGGGTTTTCTGTTTAAATTGATTATATTCATGACCAACAAAATAGCAATGCAATGGCGAGTGCTTATAGAGCAATAGCGCTGGGGATTTGTTGATAAAAACATAATCACAAACATAATGATATACACAAAACTGAATGTAAAAGTAATTCCTAAGATGTAGGAGTGTTTCTCTGAGAAGTTTAGATTTTAATCAATGATGTTTGGACTTTTGAGAAGTGAGCTTTGAATAAATGTAATTGAAATGTAGGAAATATGTGTTAGCAGCTGTGAAAAATTGTAAATTGGGCACCGATGCTGTATAGCAGTTTGCAGGTCTCTTAACCCTCTCACTGTAAGGAACAGTGGTTTTATTTCCTGAGAAGATACAAGGAGAGGTAAGAGAGAGACATATAGAGACAGAGAGAAAAAAACAGAGAGAGAGACAAAGAGAGAGCAACAAATAGAGAGACAGAGAGAGAAAGAAACAGAGAGTGAAAGAGAGAGAGGCAGTAAGAGGGGGGGTGGAAAGAAGCTTATATCAAATCCACTGCTATCTACCCGCATGCAACAACTAGAGTGAAAATGAGATTACACAGACCAAAAAGTCAGACCAGACAGAAACTACAGAACAAAGGAGAGATGGAGAAAAAAGGGGAAAAGAGGAGACAATATAGAATGACAATGAGAACGCAAAAAAGAGGAAAGGAACGAAAGAGAATGAGAGATAAATAGAAAGCAGAAGAATGGACAGAAAGAAAGCGAGAGAATGAGAGAGGGAATATAAACACATGCTTCAAGCCCCACTGTCTAGCAGATAGCAGCGCAACCAATAGAGATCAAACAATGAATCACACAAGCACGTGTGATAAACAGGATAACTCCTGCTGGCTTTTTGGCAATTGCATATCAGAAACGAACCGTTTTTTTGTGTTATCAGGAAGTTATTGCTAAGAACTGAGTTTTCCTTAAAGGCAGAAGGAAGTAAATGTGTGGCATTCTAGCCATGTTCTGTGCTATTGTTTTATGTTAAACTGCCATCACTCACACCTGTTTTGTGCCTTCGTTTTGTCTTTCAGTGTCATTCATTGTTTGTATGTCAGTACACGTTATGTTTGTTGCTTTTTTGTTTTACCACCGCTGTATCGTCCAGCGCCATTTCTTTATCATTTTCGCAAGTATGTATATTGTGTTTTTTTCAATAAATCCACATATACGTCACATAATGTTTGCATTTGGTTTCATCCCTACCCACCACTGTGACAAAATAATTATATTAGATTGAGATATGTACTTTTGATAATGATGACGATCCCCTATTTAAGTAAAGGAAATGTAAATTATGTTTGACAAAAAGCTACAAATATTTCGTTAAATAATGGAAATGGTTCAGCCATGTGCAACAGATTACTCTCTTTCATGTGCTCAAGTTAAATGTAACTTACAGTACAGCCCTGCAACAACTTCCTACTATAGTAAACATGCCACAAGTTCTGACAAAATGTAAATGTGCCACACGTTTTGACTAAAGTAAGACCTGAAACACGTTTTGACTGAAGTTGACCTAAAACACGTTTTGACTGAAGTCATTCTACAGCTTTTTAATTCCTTTTATTAAATAAACATGCAGTAATTTATTAAACACGTTTGTACTATCCGATTATATACAAATATAATTAACAGATATTTGTTTAACCACATGGAACATAAATCCACCCTATATGAGGCTATATCACAACCATCTAAAGTTATTTAGACTAAAGTCAGTCATTTTGACCCTGGGCACTTTTTATGCTGAATGGGGAGGCAGGGGGTCTGGTCTGTAGAGAGGGTGAGGAGGGGTGAGTGAAGTGTGGGGGCAGAACAGTGATCAGTTGCCTCACTTAGTGGAGGAATGTTCTAGAGGAGACACCTGCCGAGAGAAAGAGATCCTGACATGTTCTGCCAAGCAGTGCTGGAATTTTACTCCGAGTTGGGAGGGAGGCGGGAAGGAGAGGATTAGGGTTATGACTTTAAATGTAAATTATTGGACAGAGCTGATAAATTAATGAAAATGCATTATACTAAACATATTATAGTACATTTCAGTCTCAAGGAACTACCATTTTTTACTGGGTTATAAAAATGAGCTAACACACATGTAACATCCATTTGGAAAGGCAAATTAAACAACGGAAACAACTGAGACTAAAAATATGTTTTAAAGCATTACAACTTTTTAGGCTGGGTGTTTTGTAAAAGCACTTTGTGACAACTGCTGATGTAAGGGCTTTATAAATCAATTTCATAGATTGATAGTTCTTATGAATCCTTTATAAACCTTCAAAGATCCTTTAAGTCATCCATAAGCGAATGATACACTAAAAGGTTGTAAAAACAATCAAAGCCCATATTTACAACCATGAAATAGTGTAAAGTCAAAACAGCGCCAAGTCAAATAGGAATTCCACAGAAAGATGATATGACATGATATGCACTGTCAATCACCATGTGACAAGTCAACCATACAGTATTTCAATCTATTTGAGCAATCACTAGAGAACAGACAGACAGAAGCCATCGCACCAAATCGAACATCTGTCTTAAAACATCTTCCACCTTTAGTTTTCTCTCACCATTTTCTGAAGTCATGTAGGCCTGCTGTGCCTATCCAGCTATTCTCATTTATTTGGGACGTTTGTGGAATAGTATTTCACAACATCTGTGCCTGGCATTAGTGCAGCACTTCCTCTGTGGTTTTCTGAAGTGACACTCTGTTTTTAGACAGAAAAATGCTCTGCCCATCTATCACAGTTCCAATTTCTACCTGTCAGGTTCAATAGCTTGAACTAACTGATGTGGTAGAAATCCATTTGCGTTCCCGTTTATGTTTTGCATAAAGGGATGTAAAACTATGCTACGGGCCTCTTGTAAAGCTTTGTGGTCTGTTCATTCGATTGAATTGATGGGTTAGGATGTTCTATAACTAACACAGTATCACAGGTTTTTGTGATATTTACAAAATGTTCTTATTAGAGATTTGTGACATGCACACGTAGTAGTCACTCTGTACGAGACCGTTGTTACGCACCTGGAAATGTATTATTATCCATTCCCAAAATAAATGTGTTTCAAAGAAATACCTTGCAGTTTTTGCAAACCGGCTCCCTTAAAAAAAATGGTGTCAATAAAAGGGTACCCTGTGTGTGAAAGTATTGATGTTATCTTTTATAAAAAGTGTTATCTGCTGTACAAACATGTTATCTGTCTACAGTTGTAGGGAGGGAGATGGATGGCTGGGAAGGAAACGGGAGAAGATGGAGAGGCGAGGTGAAGGAATGAAAAAGAGATAGAGAGACAGAGGGGAGAGGAGATGGAAGTCCCCCTATGCTCAATGTAAATGTAACTGCTTGCTATCTTCAGCAAGTCTGATTAAACATAGATACCACCTAACCGCACACGCACACAAAATCTGGACCACAAGCCAATATAATCAACCACAGATAACACATTACAACACGCACACAAAATCTGGACCACCAGCCAATATAATCAACCACAGATAACACATAACAACACACACACACAAAATCTGGACCACCAGCCAGACTACCAGAACTACCACAACTGTAACCATGGAGACACTAGTCTTCCACTATTTACAGGACTATTTACAGAGGCCATCTGTCATTCAATTCGGGTACACTCCTCGATACAACCTGAAAGCAGGAGGCTGGATTGATGAGCAGACTGTCACTGGATGAGCTGCTCCCCAATACAACCTACCTCGTCATAGTTTAGCATCACGTAACTAAACAACCTAACTAACATGACTCTCAGTGCACAAGAAAGGTTATGGAGAGGGCCCATTTTACCTAACTGCAAAAGTAAAACAATTAGGGACATTATGCATATAAAACCTTAGTCTCATAGATAGTGTCATTGAAATGACCTCACCAGAGACTGACCCTTTGCACCTGCCGACAGGAAGGAGAAATTTAAAAAGCAACAATTTAGACCCATTAACCTTTAAGCTGCTTGTAGAGGGGCATGCAGCCACACACAAACACACAAATGCATATACACAGAGTACCCATGAAATACTCTCAAATTATATAATCTATTCACAGCCTGCAATATAAAATAATATTAACATGATATTAACCTTTTTCACACATGACCAGAACTTAAGAAATTAACCACTTGTTTGAGTCGATTTAGATTGTTTCCTTTACATCAAAATTGTTGCTAAAACCATTACACAGAGACAGGAGGCTAAGTGAATGCGGTGAAGTATGCACTAAATGTAATACATGGTCTAAAACCCATTATTAAAAATTATTTCATGTAACACGTTGTATATGTTATTGTGTCATCAGAACATACTTTTAAACACGCAAAGAGTAGTTCAACCTAATGTTGTGGCATGATGCTGGGGACCACTCAGGTGAGTTTGTTTTCAAATAGACCATCACTAATCCTTGAGGTCAAATTTTTGTACATTCTCTACAACCAAATTAAGCCTTCAATGAATTCTTGTGTGTTTCTGACAGGCCAAATGTCAAAATAAGGGCTGTTCATAATTCATAAAAACGCAACCGAAATACTTATGCATACGAACCCAGAAATTCAAAACGTTGCACATTTTGGTTACAGATAGCACACCTGCCTACACACCATACAGCGTTGCCCGTAGTAGCGTTCACTTGCAACCTTTATAAGTAGTTAATATTCAAAAGGGGCGGGGTTTGAGTCGCTAAAATCTGAGCGGGCCTAGTCAGTTCAACAGAGCGTTTCCATAAAGTCAACCAGTCAAAACGAAATAGAAATATTACGTGAGTAACTCCTGTGGGTTCGAGAAGGTTTTAACCTTGCAAATCATTAATAGAAAGAGAATTACAACAGTTAATATTCTCTATTGTATAATTAGCTATATTTTATTCAAAATGCGTGGATCTCAAATTACGCATGCAGGGTTAGAAATGCCACTAACCTTGTGTAAAATGGCATGCAGTGTTCAAAAAATGTAAGAACATTATTTATTTTCCTCAAAAATTGGATGGGTCATTCTCTGAGAAGACCCTACTAAAGAAAAAATACAGAGAACTTGAATAGGTTGCGTGTTTCTTGAGTTAACAAGTCAAACATTTGCTTTTCAAGAAACACATAATTAAACATACATATAGCCCTTGCAGATTCAATCGCATCATATAGCTATATCATTTGTAATAAATGGCCATTAAAAGGCCTTACGGCTACATTTGTACTCATCGTGGTATCTGCTCTGCGTTGTATAGCTGTTCACCTCTGATAGCCGGATACAAACCTGGCCGTTGTCACACGTTGCATATTGTTTGCAACAATATTGAAATACTTTATACATATCAGCCTTGAAATGCATCGACAAAAAACAAATAACACAAGACTGTTACCTTACTGTTTGTTTAAAAATAAAACTGCGCACACTTTAATCGAGAGACGCACAAGAGTAAACAAATCGCACTTACCCCGTGTGTTGCTTCTAACACTGTGATGACAGCGAGTGCAAAAATCCTATCAAATAGAAAATCAAACAATGATATACCCGAGGCTTTTCAAATAACAAAACTGTTAATAATGACTTCGTAAATTAAAAGAATATTCGCAAAATATATCAGCATACAAAACCATGTTACGTTGCTAAGATATCGTTAAACAATACTAATGATGCTAAAGGTCATTATGAACAAACATGAACGCACCAGAATTTCATTTTCAGTCATGGAAGAGAAAACTCAAGTAGTTTTCCCAGTAGCGCTCAGATCAGTCTTCTCTCCAAGCCGCTACAAGTGACTAGACAATCTCATTGAAAGAATCCAAAAAGCGGCTTTGCCTTGGAGAAACTGGAGGACGATAGTTAGAGAGATAAAGCAGTACCATTTAAACGGGGACGAATCATGCATAACGTTTTTGGGGAGATATTTGAAATAATGGTGTATTTTCGCTGGGAGGCGTTGCAAAGAATAGATAAAGTTCAAACTCACCGAAAATCAGTTGTGAAAACTATCGTCCCTTGCCCGACTTGTTTCACGCACCGCAACTACTTCGCAGTGCTGGAGCAGATATTAGGGGTGGGGCTAAGCCATTTCACTCATGGGCTACTCATTTTATCCACTTGTTACCAATTTTAATATAGAAAGCCCGATTTACACAATAACTTGAAGTAATAAAAAAAGTGAATTCAATATTGTATTGATGTATAAAATCTATCTAATAAGAGAGCAAATACACATTTATTGTGGCAATACGACTGACTTGTTAAAAACACTTGCAGTGTTAAAAACACTTGTAAAGCCTATACATTAAGAAACGCATATAGGGTAAACGAGTCGGTGATTGCTTTGAAAAAGATGTAACAAGTGAACTATTGAACTGTAAACGAGCACACAAAAAATTTACTGAACAGGTCGCACATCACAAAAGGGTGATCTTTAAGGGATTTTCAACTTTGCAACACTATCTTTGTTTAATACGCTATTCTTGGAACTTTACAAAACGTGACGAGTATTATGCCTTAATCAATATGGTAATGGAATGTTGGGACGACACTGAAACGTACGCTTAATATAAAGGTTTATGTCAAATTATTGTAACCTGAGGTAACAAATAAATTGCTATAGGTCGATGTGTATCCATCCGCCTCAAAAATGCATGTGTCTTAAAAAAAACACACATTCTCTAACGCATAAATGACATAACACAACCTAGAACTACTTATTACTTATAGGTATTAACATAAAATTAAAAACATGGGTTTTTGTTTCTTTTTAAGTTTTGCGTTACTGCACAAAAAACCTGTCGAAGCAAGTGTCAGGGGCATGCGCAGTAGAAGTAGATCCGGCAGAAGGTTCGCAAGTGGATAGAGAAAAAGTTTACAGGTTTTGCAAAAGGAACGGTCCCACGACTGGACGCAAAAAGAGTTGGGACAAGTCTACTCTGTTGTGAAAACTATTCTGTTTCATATCCGTGAAAGCAGGAGAATATGACAATTATCTCATGTGTTTTTTAATAGAATTCATCAATGTTAAGTTAAGGTGGATTCTTTAATGAAAATGAATAAAAACTTGAAGAGGCTCGCGGCAGGGTTGGTGCTCGTAACCCTGTGTATCGCGGTCCAAGAGGGAGAATCAGCGGTGAGTAGTCAGCATTCAGTTACTTTACACACTTATCGATGTATTTCTGACGACATATAACCTGGTAACACAGTTGAATCAGTGCACCATAGTATCCTACTCCCAAACTCCTTATCGTCTTGCTGGCGAACTTATAAATAGAATGGATATTTTTTCATAAGTGTTCCTTTTATACTTTGGTATAGTAAGTCTTTTGTTTTAACCTACTGTTTCCAAATTGTGTTTTACTGTTTATTGCCTGTATTATTATACCTCTTCAATATTGCGCAGAAGTTACGTGCGTTATAATAGCTTACGTTATTATAGGCTTGCGCGACGTTGCACAGTTATGAACACGGTCAGTTGTAGTAAGGAAGCATTTGTCCAAGTTCGCGTTATAGTTGTTCAAAGTTCTGTAGAATACATTCCCGGTCTCTTGCGCCTGGCCTTATATCGTGCTCATCATTTTTTTTTTTAATATATGTTCTGCGGGACTTGACTTTTAGAACCATGTCGCGCCTTGGCTTTTTTACTAACTCTGTTTCATTATTTCCAAAAGAAAACATCTAACAATACACTCCGTAATGTATCTAATTTTAGACTGGACAATGTCACAATTCGCGCATTGCGACTAACAAACCATGTACCCTGTTATTTTATAGCTATTATGTGCCATTTTAATGTAAATCGGAATAGATACAATTGAAATTGAGACACAATGTAATAAATTCCTTCTTGAAAAGAGAAAGTGAATATTATCCGCTGTCAATTCCTCTGGCCCAGCCGCATCAGTATACATGGTGTCTAAACGTCAAACCTAATGTAAAAGTTTAGCCCCAACAATTCGTTAGAAGTAATGAATGCATTTAGTATTTATTAATCAAACATTTTCGCAAAGATGACATAAGCATCACCTTTGGATTCAGGGGTGAATCCAAACTCATTTTTGTGTCGTCAACATCCATTAATATTCATGCGTTCATTTTAAAGTTTTTACATAATTAGCCGATATTATACACTATTTGTTCACTGTTAAGATAGGCATTGACCTATGTGTACATTTTGCAATTCTGCACAAAGAATCTAAATCAACATGTCAAAATTCCTGTATGGAGTTGTCCATTTGTTATTGTCACACGGATTGGCCGGTATAAGATGTTGTACTAGTTTACATTCAGTTGGTTCTCTCTCTCTCTCTTAAAGTCAGAGACAACAAGCGCTGTACTCTTGCAGAGAATGAACCAGGATGCCAAGATACCAAGGTGTGTGTTCAGGGTAGGAGGCAGAACTGAGGCATTAACCTGTAAGGCTGTAGCATTGTGATTATCACAGATGTGACTTCACCTAATTAAAGCGAGGGTCTGTAGCGAGGTTTTGTTTAACTAGGTCGAATCTGACCTGAAAGCGATTGCGGCGTGGAACTCAAAGGCGTGACGTCCAGGGGCCCTTCCGTTTCCCCAGGGTTATTGTCGTCAGGGAGTTGCAAACAGAGATGGATGGAATGATGTACTATTCCCCACCCAGAGTTAAACTGTCCCCCTGGAATGTGTGTGTGGAGGGGGTATCGATGAAAGAGGAGACATGGAATGAAGAGATGCAAAAAGGGATGTTCCTCTGTTTGCACACAAGGTCTAGGAGAGATTTGATTTCTGCATTGGGGGGGGGAGCTTTGATCTGGAATGGTTGACAGTTTTATGTTAACCTTGCTTAAGACTGGTAAAGGGGCCTGGGACTGCGACGTGAAATGGCGGGGACAGTTTTGGGCATCTTGCATGATAAAGAGTTCCAGGAGTGCAGTCTGAGATTGTTGTGTCTTCGGTGAGATTCATGGAAGTGCAAGAGTGAGAGGGAGAGAGGGAGGTAAAGAGACTCCTTATCTCTTCACTATCATAGCTGAACA
Organism: Novumbra hubbsi; assembly: GCA_016801125.1. Classification (NCBI taxonomy): domain Eukaryota; kingdom Metazoa; phylum Chordata; class Actinopteri; order Esociformes; family Umbridae; genus Novumbra; species Novumbra hubbsi. Next base: position 1,011 of record JACXGK010002216.1, on the reverse strand, counting down.
GGTTTCACAGCAGCCAGCCTTCTCTGCCCCAATGTACTTCATTTTGTGCTCTGCTGTCTAGAACCCTAATGTACATGTTGGTCAATTAGCAGATACTCTTATCCATAGTGACTTCTGGGTCTCGATTAAGGCGAAATGCCTTGCTCAAGGGTTGAGATGGCATGGTTTTGGTCAGCTTCAACCAACGGAGTTGCAACAGTCCCGTGTTTTTAGGGGATTCAATCGCTTTCTGTCTCGCTTTTTAAAGTCATACCTGTTGGCTTCTCTCAGTGTTTCTTTTACTGCTCATCATTCTGAGATCCCATCTCAGCAGGGCCCTCTGGTGGTTGCCTGTATTACTGATCTGACCTGGAATGTATTCCTCGCATGGTGGCTGGATCTGCAATGGAATTCTGGAAATTGGATTAGTACAACCACTCTCCTCCCTCCCTCTTTTCGCTCGTTCTCATACGCTCTTACATTCTCTCTCACTCTCTTGCTCCCTCTATCTCTTTTAATGGCGGCAACATGACCTTTTCCTCTTAAACTGGTTTTAGAGGGCTTTATAACTCACGTTGTAAAGCTTTGTAGTATTTTAGCATTTTGATTATTTTCCAGTAATAACAGATTTTTTCAAACCTTTGCAGTGTTCTGATTAAATCACTGGAAACCTTTTCTCCCCCTTACATTTGTGTGTGTGTGTGTCGATAGCCATCTCTGGTGTTCTGTTGTAATGTACACCGTGGCTTTGAACCTGTCATACCTGAGTGCACTTCCAGCCCTCCATTACTTTAACATGCACATGGTTGTGAATATAGAGGCAACACGCATACAAACCTTCTAGTTGAGAAATGGTTTTTGATTCACCCCTCTTGCAGTGTCCTAGGTGAAGTTAGTGAAGCACAGACTGGAGTGTGGAGACCCCTATCTCTCTCTCTCTCTCTCTCTCTCTCTCTCTCTCTCTCTCTCTCTCTCTCTCTCTCTCTCTCTCTCTCTCTCTCTCTCTCTCTCTCTCTCTCTCTCTCTCTCTCT